>JARFJB010001948.1:230000-432500 GCA_036346205.1 Vesta saturnalis
TATCATTTAAGAAATAAATATAAAGAGGTATGTGCCTATTCTGCCCCACATGGTACCTATTCAGCCCCGCATACGGGGCAGAACGGGTAGTTCCTGTTTTTATAACTCAACAAATTGTGGTCTTTTTTTCGAAATTTAAATTTACGCCATCTCAGTAACGTTTAGAAGATGTTAGAGTATACTTGTAACTGAAAAATATTTTGGTTGTAGTGTTATATTAAAAAGCTGTCTTAAAATTTAAGTAGCCGTTCCGCCCCGGGTTCCCCTACCGGCACAAGTAATAAACGTCTTATCTCGCGTAGATTTTATATTACGTTGTGGAGGTTAAGGCGCTGTATTCTCTGTCTGTCCGTGTGTTCGTCTATTCGTGGGTGTGGGTGTGAGTATGTGTGTGTGTGTGTGCGCACGCGTGCGTGCGTGCATGGGCGTGCGCGCGTGTGTCTTAGTATGCACAATAACTTCAGAACCACGTACTTCATTTCGCTTGGAGCTGATTAGATTTTGGGAGAAGTCCAGCGGCGGATAGGGGGGTTTATTAAGGGCAGTTTTTCTTTTTGTTAAATATTTTAATACGACGCGTAATTTAGCGGAAAAAAAATTCCTAAGGTACAATTCAAGTGTTAGTTCAAATTTATTCAATATCTGAATAGCGATTAATTTTATAAGAAAAAGTGTAGACATATTTATTAAAGAAAATTTAATTTTATACAACTTTTTTAATACAGTTTCTTAATATAACGCAAGATAAGTCTAAAAATTAATTAAACATGAATGAAAGTGGTTAAACTGTATTATTGATATAGAAGCAGGCGGCTTTGTTAATTTTTTTTTTAAGTTAACATATATTTATGTCTATTAATCTCTATCTGATATGAAGTTTTAAACGACATAAATTTTTTTTTTGTTTTTACAGTTGCCTGTGTTCGTTATGAACATATAAAACAGGTTGCATAGTGATCCTAAAAAATTATAATTAAAATTATTTCATTTTTTTTTATTTCCACTTTGTAGGTTGGAAACAAACAAAAAAGAAGAAATAACAATGGTCATGGGCCATTTTAATGCAAAGTTAGGAATAGAAAGGGATGAGGATATTATTGGAGAGTTTGGTCTGGGAGTAAGAAATGACAGAGGAGATAGATTAGCCCAATTTTGTAAGGAACACTTTTTTTAAACTTCCGAACAGAAGGTTGTATACCTGGAGATCACCAGCAGACAGACTAAACAATGTGGTACGCAATCAAATACACTTCATCACAGTAAACAAAAGATACAGAAATGCAATAAAATATGCAAAAACTTACCGTGGTGCGGATGTTCCGTCAGATCACGTTCTCCTAATGGCATTATTAATTATACGCCTCAAAAAGATCCGAACAAAAACGAAAGAACAAGGAATAGATGTAAACAAAATGAAAGACTCTACCATAAGAGAAACTATGTCTCAAGAGCTATTTATTAAGTTCAGAGAATTAGAAAGTAAAGAATACGAAAATATCGAAGGAAGATGGACAGATATAAAGATGATAACGTCAGAAATATCAAAAACACACTTAAAACGAGAAAATATAAAAACGGCAAAGAAAAAATGGATGACACAAGATATGTTGAAAATGATGGAAGAAAGAAGACAATGAAAAAACAAAGATCAAATAGAATACAATTAAGAACACAAAGAAATACGAAAAGAGATCAGAAAAGCTAAACAGATATGGTTGGAGATGGAATGTAATGAAATCGAAGAAATGGATAAAAATATGATACTTATGCGACGCACAAAAAAATAAAAGAAAGTCTAGGAATTGGGCGTTATGACACCGGAAATATTATACAAAATATAGAAGGAAAACTAAATACATGGAAATCACGCATAAACCAGATCTTCGCCGACAATCAAACCACAACAGACGAACCAAAAGTAAAATCCCCTGGGCCAACTATAGTGCAGGAATAAGTTCAAAAAGCTGTAAATAAATTAAAGGAAAGAAAAGCAAACGGACCAGATCAAATCCCAGTTGAAGTATTAAAACTATTTAAGGGACATGTTTGAAAAATCTATTAGAATTATTCAACAAAATATATGAATATGGTACAATACTCCAAGACTGGCTTAAATCAGTATTCGTCACAATACCCAAAAAGTGAAACCCTAAAAACTCTAAAGATTTTGATACAATCAGCCTCATGAGCCATGTTCTGAAACTGTTTCTAAAAATAATCCACGAAAGAATATATAGAAAGCTTGAAACTCACATTGGGAACAGGCAATTTGGATTTAGAAATGGATTGGGCACACGAGACGCTTTGTTTGCTCTTTAAATACTCGTATAAAGATGTAGAAATGTCAATGCGGATTTGTACGTATGCTTTATAGACTTTAAAAAAGCTTTCGACATGGTGAAACACGACAAACTAATTAACATCTTAAGAAGAAAAGGATTAGACGAAGCTGACATAAGAATAATACAAAATCTATACTATGGTCAAAAAGCATCAGTACGAGTAGAGGGACAATTAATAGAGGAGGTAGACATCTGCCGAGGAGTAAGACAGGGAGGTGTCCTGTCCCCGATACTATTTAATATTTACACAGAAGAAGTATTCAAAACATTGGAAAAAATTCCAAACAGAATAAATGTAAACGAAGTTCTAATCAACAATCTAAGGTACGCCGATGATACTGTTCTTATGGCAGATTCCCTAGAAGACTTACAACAAGTACTAAATCAGGTCATAGAAATGGGAGATGAATACGGGATAAGCCTGAATACAAACAAAACCAAATATATGGTAATTTCGAAGCAAAACGCCGACCATGTAAGCGCCTGACTTTATGCGAACAACATAGGATTGGACAGAGCGGAAAAGGTAACATATCTAGGATGCTTAATAAATGACCAATGGGATCATAGCAGGGAAATAATACAAAGAATAGAGAAAGCAAGACCAATATTCTTAAACATGCGAGATGTATTCTCTAGTAATAACTTGAGTCTGTCGCTGCGTATTAGAATGATCAAGTGCTATGTATACTCGGTATTCTTATACGGGGTAGAAACCTGGACACTCACAGAAAATACCATTAAAAGAATCGAAGTCTTTGAAATGTGGGTGTTCAGACGAATTCTAAAAATTAGCTGGGTTAATCATACCAGCAACAACGAAGTCTTACGTAGAATGGGAGTGAACAGAGAATTAATGAAAACCATTAAAATAAGGAAACTCACATATTTGGGACATATTATGCGCAACGACAAATACAGCATACTCAACTAATTATAAAAGATAAACAGTAAAGGAAGACAGGGGAGAAGAAGAACATCACGGCCGAACTACGCCAGTGGTACGGAAAAACGTCCAATGAACTTTTTAGAGCGGCAGTAAACAAAGTCACGGTCGCTATGATGATGGCCAACATTTCCTGAGCGGATAAGGCACACCAAGAAGGTTGGAAGGTCGTATGTTGTTTCACAACAGATATTTCTTTTTCTTTTGCGATTTTCAATAGTAAACTGAAAAGGAAAAGAACGGAACAGGAAAAGCTGTAATATCGGTTAAAAACTTTCTATTTATGTGTTAAAAATTTATAATTAACATCAAACATTAAACCCAAATCTTTAATTTCATATATGTACAAAAACATTCCATATTTACCGAAAAATTCCACTGTATTATCCAAAGTACGATGATTAACAGATTTTTTTATAAAATACTTACCTTTTTTGAGTTTTTTAATGGTGTATATTAAATTATACAATCTAAACGCTTCGAGAACACTTACAGTTATCTTCGTCAGTAGTAATATCTGTTAAAATTGTTAAAGATGTTATGTTGTAAACAATTTTGTCAAAGTTGAAAAATTAAAACATAAACATCAGCCTGCTATCAACATAACAGTTTGAGAAACTATAGAATTAAATTTTTTAGTAAAGAATAACTAGGTCATTAAAAATTAAATATTATTAAACTGTCTTAAAGACGACAAATCAGTACACTCTCTAACGGCGAAAGCTAACAATGAAAAATGTCAGCCAAAAAACACATTTAACAAAATTTAATCGAGTTATGATGTAAGTGTAAAGTTGTGAAAAACTTTAATTTCAAAATGATAGAAGCATTCACAAATCTAAACAAGACAACAAATAAAATAATCCAGTTAAATCTAACAAAGAGATATATTTATCAATACGTGCAAGTGTTATTAACAATAAAAAGCAGAATGCAGAAGGTTTTTGTAATTTTTTAATTTTAATCTTAATTTCAACTATTTATGCTAAATTATAGTGCTGTGGCAATTTAACATATAATTAGTAAAGTATTTGCTTCAAGGTCTAGGAAAATCAGCAAACAATCTAGACATACCAAAAGTCAAAATTAAAATCAAAATTAAGACGTATCATTATGCCTTTTTTTTAAATTATAAGATGTCAAAACCTATTTAAACGGAGATTTTCTTCTTGTCTATTAAAATTATTAGGGTGTTTATATATTTCAATAGCTTCACGTTGTAAACGAATATAATAATGAGTTTGTCTTGACAATATTTCCATATTGTCAAATTGAATGTCATGATTTAGATTATTCAGCCACAGCAGACTTCTCTGGTTGACCTAATCTTCGAAATCTCATATGTTCTTTACGTCTTGTATCAAAGCTACATTTTGTGGTCCCGATGTATACTTTTCTACATGAACAAGATAACTTATACACTCCCGAAGATGGTAAAGGGTTTGACACATCTTTAAGTGATCTTAAATGTCCTTTAATTTTTCTTGTAGGTTTAGAAATAGTCCTAATGCCATATTTAATTAGGATTTTTAAATTCTATCTGTAACATTAGCTATAAATGGAAGAAAAGCAATACCAACATTAAGAACTGGTTTTTCTTTAAGGTTACGTCTAGAAGGTAATAACATTATTAATATAGTCGGGCCGGCGAGAGGTGTCTTATGTCGCATCTTTTAGTAAAGCATGGTTTAAGATTTTAAAAACATATGTCGTTATTGGTTCATATAGTTAGTAATTTTGAATACCAACAAAACATCGTCAATGTTTCTAGGTTATTTTCAAATTTAAGCCGCGCTGTCAAATTTAAATAAAATTATTGTTCGAATATCTCGGGGTTTAGCATCCTAAAGGTCTTAAAAATCCCCAATATATTGTACAACTGTAAACGATTATCAGAACCGAGACCGGATCAACAAAATTTCGTTTTGGATCTGTTTTACAAATTAATTATATCAATAATTTTCAATAAGAAACGAAATAGCTAGCAGTAGGCAGTGCCCCAATGAAGTGCGAATAGTTTGGTTAATTGCGGAGGATCGTGTTTAGCCGACAGAGTCAAGACTGTAATTTGGCTATCGAAGCCAGTTATAAATAACTGATTTTGTCATAAATAAATACACTGTATTGGATGTTAAAAATGATATTTATTATTAGTTAATAATATAACCGATTTTAAAAATCTCAGTTTACAGCTTGTCAATATATATATATATATATATATATATATATATATATATATATATATATAAACGAATGTAAACCTAAGTACAGCTACAGAGGTACATGTTAAATATAATAATTCTTTACAATGTTATAAAGTAACTAAGATTCTAATTTTTGCTTTAAATTCAAATATTGGACATCTTATAATTAAAAGTCATCACCTTTACTTTCACTATCATCTTCACTCGGCTCTCCGACATTGATTACTAGAGGTTTTACCATTTCCTCAGCTATTTTTTCAACGTCCCACCACTGGATCAGTTCCTTTTCAGCATGTAAAATACACTTTTGCCTCAGTTCTCTAGTTACTTGGTTTAATGAATCCTTCCATAGCGATAAAACATTCTCGTCCCTGAAGCCCTGTCTTCCAACGTTTTTGTTGTAATACTGTTTACAATTTGCCCATACTAACTCGATAGGGTTGAATTGGCAGTGATACGCGATTTCATCAATTGCATATATTGTTGGAACTTGTAAGTCCTTGGCAATTTGTAATAATTCCACTTTCAGCATATCATTCGAATGAGGAATGTTGCGTTTTCTTAGAAATTGCAGATCTTCTTTCTTCCAACTACTTGAAGGTAATTTTTCTACTAATGTAGAATGATAACTAGCATTGTCAAGAATTATCAAACTTGGTTTTTCTAAATTTGGTAAAAGCTGTTCTTGAAACCATTTTTGAAATAAATCAGCGTTCATATTATCGTGGTAGTCTGCTGTCTTACTTTTACTGGAAAATACCAAGGATGAATTAGGTATAAAACCATCCTTATTATCAGTACTCAGTACGATAAAACTAAAATTTGTTCGGTTAAAAATATTTTTAACAAATCGGACTATTTTAATTACCATTTCCCTTCTCCTAGCGGTTTGTTTTTTGTGCTTTTCAAATCATTATCATGCCATGATTTTCGAACGCTTCCTCGACTAAAAATCCACGTCTCATCCAAAAAGACAGGATCGTAACTAATTTCGCAACTTTTATAGTAAAATATTTTCGCAAAAATGTTGCTCGAGCTCCAGCAATATGAACCTGCTCCATTAAACGCCTTCTTCCAACGTCAACTTTGAATTCAAAACCAATTTTGTGCAACAATTGTTTCAAACTCGTTTTACTGAAAGTAAATATTTTATCTTCTTAAAATTCAGTTTGGAGTTTTTCGATAGTAATATGTGAGCCTAAAATTAAATAGTGATTAACTCCATTTCAACAATAATTTCTGAATTATTTACCAGTTGCATGCATGGTGTAAATTTTTCATTTCAAAACGTATTCGTCGACATCCTCTGACTTCGACTTCAAACGCAGCCTATTTCTTTGCGGTGAATCCTGCGCCGATTTCCCAGCTTCTAAAGCGAGAGCCATTCTTGCCTTTGTCCAAGTTACGGTTTTCTCGGAAATGCCGCATGCGAGAGTAGTTCGCTGAAACATAATAGTACATAAATATAAATTTAAATAGTGAAAATTATTAGCGTACCTGGATAATGGAAGTTTTGCCCCCGTTACCGCGTTCCATATCCAAATAATGCAATATATTCATTAAGTTACTTGAGTTTAGCTTTTCAAAGGTTTACCTTTTAATGACATCATTACTTGGTGCAAAATAAATAAATGCATTCAATCAATTGGAAATACATTTTGCATTATAAACTTACCTCGTAATAGTGAATATTAATAATAATAGTTTTGAAAAAAACTGTTGTTTACAAATGCAATGGAAACTAATAAATTACGAAGCGAAAGATAAATTATTATAACTACAAAACACGGTGCGATTATACGAAACGAAATACGAAGAATAATTTGAGGTTAAATAGCCAAGAAGACATATGGCAGCGTCATGCGCTTTGACTTTAGAATCGACATACGTTTTTAAGTCCTGCATTTAAAATATATAGCAGACGTATAATATATAACCCGTCTTTCTTTAAGTGGGAACTTCGCACTAAGATAAAGGGAAACAGATGCATTTCACAGTAATAATTACATCCCTATTCTCGAGTCCGCCATGAGACACCTCTACCCGGCGCTACAATATCTGTAAGTGAATATCCATTATCTTGTAAGGATTTTGTAAAATATTTATATTCATCCTTCAAAAATTTAGGGTCACAAATTCGTTTTGCTCGATCTACTAAAGATTCAATTACACCAATTTTTTGACGTGGATGGTGTTTGGATAATTTATGAAGGTATCTATCAGTGTGTGTCGGCTTTCTGTAAACCTTAAAAGATAGTGAATTATTATTTTTAGATATTAATATGTCAAGAAATGGTCAACTTCCGTTAGTTTCTTTTTCCATGGTAAACTGAATACTAGGATGTATACCATTTATAAAACCAAAATTCATGCAGTGCCTCTTCTCCATGCCTTCAAATAACAAATGTGTCATCTACATATCTGTACCAAACTAAAGGTTTTTTAGGTGTATTCTGTAACGCTAATGTTTAAAATTTTCCATGTAAATATTAGTATAACAGGAATAAGGGGACTACCCATTGATACACCATCAATCTGTTTATAAAATTTACTATTTCACTGAAAATAAGTTGTAGTAAGACAGTGTTGTAAAAGAAGGGTTATGTCCTTTGGAAAAAGATGATCAATGCACTCAATAGTTTCCTTTAGAGGCACTTTTGTAAAAAGTGAAACAACATGAAAACTAACCATTAAGTCACGCTTTTCAATTTTGAAACTATGCATTTTTTCAACAAAGTCGGCAGAATTTTTAATGTAATGGGGTGTTTTTCCTATATGAGGTTGTAATAAAAATGTAAGATGTTTTGCAAGGCTATATGTAGGAGAACAAATTGCACTAACAATAGGCCTTAAAGGAATATTAGGTTTATGAATTTTTGGTGAACCATATAGTTTTGGTGAAATAGCTTCAGAGTTAGTTAGTTTCTTTTTTATTTCTTCAGGACTGATAATTTAATCAGTTCTTTAGTTTTTAAAAGAAGCTTTTTCGTTGGATCTTTTGGTATTTCACAATGTCACTGGTTCCAACAATTGGTTTATTTTAACGTTATAATCGTTCATATTTAATATAACAGTTGCATTACCTTTATCCAGTTTTAATATTATTATACTTTTATTGCGTTTAAGATCAAGTAAAGCACGTCGTTGACGAAAGGATAAGTTGCTCTTTGGAGGTTTTGTTTTACTTAATATGTTAACGGTGTTATATCTAACTTCATTAGCAGCATCAAAAAGTAATGATTTAATGGAGTTTTCGATATTGGAAATTATATCTTCAAAAGGTATTAATTACTCTTGGTGTTATCGCAAAATTTCCTCCGTTAGTAAGCACTTCAATAACATAATCTGAAAGAACATTATCAGAAAGGTTTATAACTGTTTTTTTATAATCAATATGGTCTATTATTGTGTTGTTTGTATAATTTATTAAATTTTTCTTTTTAACGTTAACATGAGATGTCAAAATTTATTTCCATAGATTTAAACGTTATAGAATCACTTTTATCCCAATCTTCTTTATTCAATATAGATGAAAGTTCTAAATGTAAATATAAAAGATTTTTATTGGTGTTATCCAATAACTTCCTAGTAATATGTATTTGATTACTCAGAAGAGCATTTTCAGTTTTTCTGAAATATGAAAATGTAAACTTTCATCATTATTACACATAATAAAATACTTATCTTTTTGGGTTTGTTAATGGTGTATTCTAAATTATACAATCTAAACGTTTCGATAACACTTACAGTTACTTCGTCGATAGTAATATTTGTTAAAATTGTTAATGATGTAGTAAATAATTTTGTTAAAATTAAAAAATTAAAACATATACATGAGCCTGCTATCAACATAACAGTTTGAGAAACGTATAAAGCCAACCATAAAATTAAATTTTAGTAAAGAACAACTAGGTCATTAAAAATTAAATATTGTTAAACTGTCTTAAAGATGATAAATCAGAACACTCTCTAACGGCGAAAGCTAACAATGAAAAATGTCAGCCAAAAAACACATTTAGCAAAATTTAATCAAATTATGATGTAAGTGTAAAGTTGTGAAAAACTTTAATTTCAAAATGATAGAAGCATTCACAAATATAAACAAGACAACAAATAAAATAATCCTGTTAAATCTAACAAAGAGATATATTTATCAATAAGTGCAAGTGTTATTAACAATGAAAAGCAGAATGCAGAACGTTTTTTGTAATTTTTTAATTTTAATCTTAATTTCAACTATTTATGCTAAATTATAGTGCTGTGGCAATTTAACATATAATTAGTAAAGTATTTGCTTCAAGGTCTAGGAAAACAAAATGATAGAAGCATTCACAAATATAAACATAACATCAAATAAAATAATCAAAATTTAATCAATTTTGTTAAATGTTGTTTTTGGCTGACTTTTTCATTGTTAGCTTTCGTCGTAAGAGAGTGTTCTGATTTGTCATCTTTGAGACAGTTTAACAATATTTAATTTTTAATGACCTAGTTATTCTTTACTAAAATTTAATTCTATAGTTGGCTTTATATGTTTCTCAAACAGTTACGTTGATAGCAGGCTGATGTTTATGTTTTAACTTTTCAACATTGACAAAATGGTTTACAACATCTTTAACAATTTTTAACAGATATTACTACTGACGAAGATAACTGTAAGTGTTATCGAAACGTTTAGATTGTATAATTTAAAATACACCATTAAAAAACCCAAAAAGGATAAGTATTTTATTATGTGTGATAATGGTGAAAGTTTACATTTTCAGATTTTTTTATGTTCCCGAAAGCTTAAAAAAATGTTATACGTGTATTGCCACTCTAAGTTATCGATATTTATCATCTAATGGTTTTTATGCACAACAAAAATTGATTAAATTTGGTTTCCCTAAAAATGTTGTATACCGTTTTCCTTGAATCATTATTGCAAACATAGATCTATAAAATACCTACAACACTCAGTATCAACTATGGATTTTCAAGCGTTAAAAACTCTATTGCATTGGCCCTGTGTTACACGCCCTGCTTTGTACAGTTGCGGTCTAACCATTATCCCCTGTTTCCTAGTAAGCACTTTATCACTCACTGCATATGCTCGGGATTAAAAAAATGCTATGTATTGCATTATCCACTAATTAAATTTATATCGGTTGATTTTATATTTTACAATCTTAGTTTTATTTTCTTAAAGCAAAGTTACACTTTTTTGAGGTATTATTTAGCTTATTTTAATTGAAATGCGAATATATGCCAATTTTAATGAATTTTGAGCTGGATCCACTATTTTTGTTAGTTAAAGTCTTGAAGAAGCTTTGATTAAGATTAACATTACTGGAGTCTATTTTTAATCTAAATCAATTTCTTTCGGATAAGTTTTAGGAAAAAAGAAGGAAACGTTTTGTTGAAATGCGATAGGTACGCATTTGCTATACTGTATTCATTAAAAGAAGAAAATGTAAGTTTGATTTTGCAAATAAAGGCATGACTGTAATAGGCAACGTATGTTAAACAATAAAGAATATAGAACTACAATCCTTAAAATGGAGTTATTATAGCACACAATTATTTACTTTTGTCTTTGAGCTAAGAATGCGGGAAACCTTCCAAATAAATCTGAAGCTCAGACGACCCGGATCTATTAAAACACAAAAATTCTTCGTTTTTTATAAGTACGAGATTAAAATTAGATTAGTATAGGTATTTTAACATTCACGAATGTAGTTTAATTATAGCAGCTTAACATCCGATAATCACCTACATTTTAGGAAGTAATTTTTTTAAAGGACTAACTGCAATTACCAAAACAGCTGATCTTTAGTGAAGCTTGTTGGACGACGCAGACGTGAGCGTCGCGTAGCGTCGTGGCGCGCCGGCTCATATTATATGTATACACCGTGTTTACTGAAACGGAGATCTAGCATCCTTGAAACGGCTCGAGATGTTTAGTACTCGCGAAATGAAAAATAAATTTTATGTATACGAATTTTAAAGTGTCTTACAGTGAAATTTTATATGGCGTGATATTTAAATTCTATATCTAAAAAAAATTTAAAATGCGTTTCAGCAGATAAATAGGTAAGTAAAAAATATTTTGTTTTCTCTGTTTATAACCCAATTTTTAAAAATTAAGAATTTAATTATAAGATTGCATTTGAACAAACATAATAATAAATTAGAATGTTTTTGCTAAAAGTATGTGTTATGTAGAGTTTTGTTACGAGGTGTAGTTTTACTGGAATGGTATTTTACTTGAATAGTTTTTCTAACTTTAGCGCATAAATTTTTAATTAAGAAACAAAACGATCTTTTTATTGCTTACAAATAGACTATATTGTGGCAACGTAATTTATATAAATATAGGTCAAGTATACCTCAGTTTTGTGGTCAAGTGCTAGCTGTTCTATATAATCTTGCTATTTATAAAATCGGTAATATGGCAAAAATTTTAATAACTTTTCCAAGTCAAGTAGGTATGTATAACAATTTTTTTTACCTTACCCATTTTTTTATATTGCTTATAATTTAAAGCTATAATCATTGAAATTACTTCAGAGTCTAAACTTAAAATAACTAATCTATCTTGGGCTAAACTAAAAAAACTGTAAGAGAAATTTAATTGTATAGTAAATTCCGAGCAATATGCTTGCAACAGATATTTTAAGCATCATTAATATAGCGATTATCTACTTATTTTTAAAAATACATTTGGCACATACCTATATTTATGTAGGTACCTATTGATTGCAAAAATTTTATTGAGTTAGATTATTATTATTACTTGTACTAACACAAAATATAACGAACAAATTAACTAATTTTTTTAATAATAACGGTTCATATGATTACTATAAATTGTGATTAATTTCATACATAATTTGAAATTCACTACAAACAACATCTACTGCAGAGGTATGGACCAAAATCCGCGTTGTATTGGGGAAAGCAAGGGAACCAGTGTTTCAAAAGCTGTAAGTAAATGGAAGGCTGATCATTGAACGTTTATTAGTAGCTTAACTAGCAAGTTATTACAAACAAGTAAGCAACACGGATAGCTATGAAGACGAATTCATATCAGAAATCACTGCCCGTCCAGTTCTGTCAGATGCAAGTTCTTGACGGAATGGTAAAGAACTTACCACACATCTCCTTGCAAGATCTGGTTCATAATAAAATAAAACATGGATCGAGGGCTATTATTCACCGCAATGGAAGATCGTGGTACCAATTTGAAAACGGACAAGAATCCATTAGAAGCTGTTAGTTATCGTCCGATCTCTTTATCCTGTTGTTTAGGCAAAGTTTGAGGAAAGCAATTGGATAAACAAATACCAATCGGAAATAAAAAATTATTTATTAAAATACATAAATAAAAAATTTACCTCGAGTAAGATTTGAACCCACGACATGTACTTTGCTAGAGTAGCGCTCTAACCAACTGCGCTATCAAGATACAAACCTCAATCGATTTTTATGTATGTAGAACTGATACCAATTCTAAATACAATGAGATTACAATCAAATTACTTATATTAATGTAATGTGAGCCTGCAATACCGCAAGGACTCACACATACCAAAGCAATTAGACTAATTATTATAAGTTTTATTATGTACGAATATGTTATTCGTTCATAATAAAAGTTTTAATACTTAAACATCAATAAGGTTTTCGGAAAAACTATAATACCAACGATAACTTACTACAGTTATCTACGAGCGTGTACAAAATTTTTGTCAACAGAGAACATAAAAAAGCTTGTGATACAGTACAGAGGTTTGGGGTGTTGGATAAGATGCATAAGTGGGGAATAAGAGGAACCCTAGAAAATTTGGGATGTTATTTTTAAGCAACACGCTCTGTAACCATCGCCTTCGATCAGAATTTAGGTTCAACTTATTGAGATTCAGCCAAGATCTTCATTTAACTTCAGTTCTCTCAGCTTTATTACTTTCCGTGCAATATATTGCAGTGTCATCCGCAACCAAATGCAACTTGCAATATTTAAAAACATTTCCCACGTCATTCATGTAAAGGACGCGGAGAAGTTGACCCAGTATACTTCCCTGTGGTACCCCATTCTCAATCATTCTGCAGCTAAGGTTATTTCTTCGCACTTCACTTTCTGCTGCATATGAGATAAGTAATCTTCGATTCATCTCAGCACTAAACCACCTATTCCATAATTACACAGTTTTCTCACCAGACTCTGTCTGTCTGTCTATTGTTTCGAATGCCCTTTTTAAATCTAAAAAAACTGCTACTATATGCAATCCTTTATCTTTCCATTCATTTAACACAAATTGGAGGACGGTTTCACAATTATATTTGTTTCTATAGTCAGACTGATATGGTGACCATATTACATTTTGTGTTATGAATTCCTGCAGTTGACTATATACCACATTTTCTAATATTTTGGTAAATGTTGGCAAAGTGTTGAAAGGTCTAAACTGTTCCGGACAGGGATAATTGTTGCCACTTTCAGCTGCAGAGGCGTTTCCCCAATTTCCAAAGAACTATTGATCAAATTAACCATTACACTTTCTAACTCTGGAAAACACAGATTAATGACGTCCATCTTTATACCATCTGGACTTCCTTTGTTAGGGATAGACTTCATAATATCTTTCAGCTGCTCCTCATTCAACAACTGGACATTCTCAAACTTTGTTGCAACAATAACATCTTGTACGTCTGAATTATTGTGTTTGGCAATCGTTTCTAATATTTTCTTAATACTACTGACATAATATTCATTAAACTCGTCAGCGATGACACTTTCATCATCACACACCTTTCCATCAAATTCTACCATATCATAGATAATTTTATTTTTGCTCGTAATCAAGTGTTTTAGTGTTCCACATTTTTTTTTTGATTATTTCTGTGGTTGTCTATCAGATTTTCATAAAACACACTCTTCCGTTCCTGATTCAGTTTATGTACATTATTTCTCTCCGCTGCATATGCCTTCCAATCGTCAACTTCCTTAGTAAAAAGAAATATTCTGTATCTATTATCTCGGTCTTTAATTGATTGTAAAATGTCACTGTTAAACCATTTTTATGTTCATTTCTTTTTTTTGGCATAAATAGATCTATTAAAGATAAAAAAGCACTATAAACGTCACTAAATCTATAATGAGGTTTTTCGCTCTATAGTTATAATTTTGAGAAAATATTATAGACCTGTTCTGTGAAACCCTGAACATCTGTTAATTTATTGCGTAAGACTACTTTCCTATAGTTCTTATTTTCGACTTTTAGACTCAACTCAATAAGTGAATGTCTGTTGAAAACCGGTTGCCTTTGCACATTATTTCACCATAGTTACTTATCGCCAAATCTATTAATGATGTTTGTCTTTCTGGTGATATATGTGTATATTCCGTTATCAGCTGTTTCATTCCATAATCATGAATACACCTTTTCCATATTCTTGAGTATGTACTGTCTTTATCATAAAGTATATTAAAATCACCTAAAATCAGCACTGTACCTCTTTCATTATCACTAACTTGTTCACAAATTTCTTCAAAATGGTCCAAAAATTCAGAATGCGAACTGCCGCGAGAATGGTAAATACTACAGATTAGATAGTTATGTTAGTCTATAGTTATGTTTACTCCTAACATCCAATAATTCATTTGTAAAACCATACTCTTCCATATTCTATATTTGAGATCACTTCTAATATACGTTACCACCCCACCCGTCGCCTTGCGCACGTATTTGCCCTACAAATGCTATAGTCAGTTATTTGTATCTCAAAATCCTCTATATCTTCTGTTACATGAGTTTCTGTGAGGCACATAACAGTAGGCTTTCGCTCTGTGATAAAGTACAGAATCTCGTCAAAATTTGCAACAAGGCTTTGTGCATTTTGTAGGTACACTTTTTCTTTCTGTATTTGCTATGTTTGCGTCATCTCTGCATAATCAACCCTAGTCTTGATTTGTTCATCTTTTTTCTTAAATAAATTATATTCTCTGTTAAATACAGTATGGTTTATGTTCAGTTGCACATTATATTGCTCATTGATCACCAAACAATTTATACACTTAACTACACCTGATTCACAGT
This sequence comes from Vesta saturnalis, assembly GCA_036346205.1. NCBI lineage: Eukaryota > Metazoa > Arthropoda > Insecta > Coleoptera > Lampyridae > Vesta > Vesta saturnalis. The sequence continues at coordinate 245,572 of JARFJB010001948.1, forward strand.
TTCTTGTTCCGTGTTCATCTCCACATTTTCCACTTGCAGTTTTATTCTTACAACTATCAGCTTTATGAGAATATCCGTTACACTTATAACACCTTAAAATACATGTTCTTTCAGCGAGCACAGGCTCCACATTATTCTTAGTTTCCCTCACTTATAATTTTTATGTACTTGCATCAACTTCTACTATTGCCCTCGGTCATATTGTCTTTTAAACATATGGACTACTCTTATTTTATTATCTTGTTCCATGAAATCATTCTGTTTAATAACGCTTTGAAGAAGTTCTGCTTCTTTTAAATCATCCTTTATCCCCAGAATTTTTAATTGTGATTTTCTTTCCCGTGGAATTGTAACCTTCAATTGATTGCCTAATTTATCCTCAACATCTTTTTGTAGCTTTTGAAGGTCATCTTTCCCCTCACACTGCACCATCATTCTTCCCTTACTAATACTTCTGATATTATTTATACCAATTTGTAGGTTAACAGGATCTACTTTATTTTTAACTATTTTTATTATTTCTTCCGAATCATTAATTTTGTTGCCTCCTTTACTTTCAACAATAAGAACCCCCTGCTTTTTTCCTTTCCTTGATGTCACTTCTGCATAATCCAATTCCTTTTCACTGTTTGGTGTTATTTCCATTTTCATTGAGTTTCTGCCCGTGCATGCCTCACTAGCGTATCCATTATCTTTATCTTTTCTTTCAACTCATCATTTTCCTCTTCTAATTTTCTTACCTTTTTAACCAAACTCAACACAACTCTAACAACATCTGCAATATTTACATTATCACTGCTTAAATTCGCAATTTTTAAAACCTCACTTTCCGTTTTGTCCATGCACTTTTCACACACAAGTTATTCTTCCCTTTTCCACCCTTTTTATATGTTCAATATCTAGGCCGCTCCATTTTTTATGGAACCACATATCACAATGCGTTCTACACTGAACACTAATATCCCTATATGTAAATTTTTTAGCACACTTTGAACAGGCATCTACATCATCCGCCATATTTGTATTGTATCGTAGATGACATATCAATTTAGATCCCTGCTAAAAAAAGCCTTCCTTCTAACAATAACCCATAATATGCTATTAATATCGTAATGGAGTAACTTCAAAAGGTAGGTTTTTGATTATCACACTCAAAAGCAGCGTGTATGCATTTTTTCAAGTTACGAACACCTCATTATGAACCCAACTTGTACATTGGAGAAAAACGAATTAAATGCGTTTCTAGAACTAAGTTCCTGGGTATGATTTTAGATCCAACTCTCTTCTGTGGAGATCAAATAGAGTACATTTTCCCAAAATTAAGACATGTGTTAAATGTAATAAAATGCTTGGATAATACAACTTGAGGTGCAAACTCAAATTTTGTTACGAATCAACAAATCATGAATCCTTTCGAGAATAGACTATGGACTATTTATCTGTTTATACACAATTCAAAACTTGTCCTTAATGTATTTTATGGGATCTTATTTCATAAGCATGTCAAATAGTCTATGTATGGAGACTCGAGCACTACCTTTACATTTTAGATGGAAGTGGCTGCAACTGAAATATGCCGCAAAGAGAACATAGTACGCTAAAGTAGCAAGTAGTTGTGCTGAATAATCCAACATCCCATTTTGAGTACAAAGTGTAATCACAACTAAAACATTATAAAGCGACTTTTACACTTGAAATTAGTTAAGGGAGGGCGCCACGGAGGTACTGGTACAATACTTACACTAAATACAAACTTGGCTGAAGCCAGAAATAATAATCAAACGGTAAACTTCAAGGTTATTTAAAAGAAAAAAATAAAGTTGCAATATCAGCACAGACAACATATACTATATGTTGTCTGTGCTATCAGAGAGACGAGTAAGAACCCGTAAAATAATGAAGCAACCAAAATAAAGTATAAATTAAAGTAAGAAAACAACTCTAGTGAACAATCTTTCCTGGGAGATCTTAACTTAAATATGTTACAAATAAGCGGTATATGCACTTATTCTATAGAAAAATAAATGAAATTAAACTATTATAACAACTATTTCGTAACGTAAAATTAAATTTACTTAACTACATAGCAATTAAGTTTATTTATTTTTTAGATAAAGTAATTAAATTTGATCCGTAGTGCTAACCTGTGTTATACGGACTTGCACAGTATAAATGTCAGTTCATTGGTAAATACAGTCCATATTTAATAACAGCATCGCTTTATATAGCCTCTGCATAGACTAATATTTAATGATCAGGTGAGCAATTGTAAAACCATAACCGCATTACGTCAGTATTTTATTTTTAAAAACCGCACAGCAGGACAATCGTAAAGGTACTCACCAGAAAGAGTATTTATTTCATAAACTAAATTCTATCAAATACAAAGTTTGAATTTATAGATTCTGTTCCACGAATGACTTCGGCATATTCAGTGTGAGCCCATAATTTACAGCTTTGGCACTACATCCAATCTTCGTAAAACTTAAACGTCAAATACAGACTAGTTCAATATACGCAGCCAGGATAAAAAACATTCCACAGTTCTAGTTGTTAAAAAGATTGTTGATAATAGTAGATTATATTACAAGTGAGTGAAATAAGCCCTTATAAGCAAGTGAGATTTTTGACTGCGCGAGTGCGACAAATTCTCATGTGCTTATAATGGCATTTCACTCACGTGTGATATACGACGTTTTGTCCAACAGTTGCATTTTTTTTTAACGAAAAACTTGAAGAGATTATTTAAATAAAAAAGAGTCAAGCAGCCATGGTCCGGTCAGTTGTCAGGAATACGTTGTTGATATAATATTTAGTCACTAGTGAATAAAATTTGATTTTACTCACTGAAAACTAACATATAAAACACGTAAAAAACCGCAACTGTTGGGCAAAACAATTTTTTTGTCACCTGTCACTGAGCTTGAGATTTATAACATTATTATGACATTGAAAAATTCTAACGCTTGTGGGCCAGATTTTATACCGTCAAAAATGATCAAACAGAGTGCGTATTACCTCTCACCAATACTGTGTCATATTATAAATGCTTGTCTTACCAGTGCACATTTTCCTGATATGCTAAAATCCGCCAAAGTTGTTGCACTATTCAAAACGGTAATTCAAGTGTATTAAATAATTCCAGATCAATAGCAGTATTGTCAGTTTTTTCTAAAATAATCGAAAAAGTAATAGCAAATCGAATTACATCTTTTCTGAATTCCGTTAATATCTTAATAAATCAGCAGCATGAATTAATTTAGGCGTGATAAATCGACAATAACAGCACTTGCAAGTACTTTGGATTCCATTTACAAAAATTTAGACAAACGTGAAAAAGTTATGGCGCTATACATGCATTTAACCAAAGCTTTTGACTGTGTACAACATAAAATCTTACTATCTAAATTAGAGGGAAATGCAATCAATTATTAAAATCGTATTTAAGTGAACACAGGCAGTTTGCAACGTATCAAGATACAAATTCGGACCTACAAAGTACGGAAGTTGGTGTTCCTCAAAGCAATGTGCTGGGACCACTACTTTTTATAATATATCTTAATGGTATTGCTAATGAATTTATATGTTTTGCCGATGATATAACTATTGTTGCAGCAGATAAAACTTTTGACATGGTAGTACAAAAGATACAAAATAACTTAGAGAATATTGCGAATTATTTAAATGTTAACAATCTTGCTGTCATTCAAGGAAGAACTAACATTATGCAACTTTTTTCAACCGCTAGTCAATATTCTTGCAGTCCTTTAATAAAGTTAAATAAGAAAACTGCCGAAAAAGTTGCGTGTTTCAAACTTTTAGGTTTTGATTGTTCACTTACGTTTCGTCAACATATTGAAATTTTAAGTAATAAACTATCCAGTTACCGATTTGATTTAAAACGTCTAAGATAAATTGTAGATTTAAACGCATCATTAAATTTTTATCATGCAAAACTTGAATTTGATTGATATATGGTATCATTTTTTGGGGAAATTTCTCCCATGTGAATCGTTTATTTGCTATGCAAAAAAGAGCAATCAGGTCTTTATTTTCGTTACAACAGTCTGATTCATGTAAACCATTCTTTAAAGAATATGGGCTATTAACCTTACCATCTCTGTACAGCTTGGAAGTAGTAGTATTTGTACAGGGTGGCCAACGAAGAATGCGAGGTATTGCATCTGGGAAACTATCCATTGTAGAGGCTTGCGCAAAAAAAAGTTATTACTAAAACGACCAATACAAAAACCTGGAAAATATTTTCAAGTTTCTGAAATGGCCGTTAGGGGCGTAACTGCAATCTTGAATCTAAAAAAGTGATGTTTCTGTAAATTCTGCTATGTTAACCTAATAAAAAAAATAACTGATCTTTAAAGTCGAGGATAATCTGAACTTTTTTTGTTTAGCACTTTTTGAGGTATGTCAAAAATAAAGTGGTGGGGGGTATTCAAATGTTTCCTTAAATAAACCCCTGTATCTCCGAAACGGCTAGGCCGATTTTAACAAATTTGGGCGCGTTGAAATGAGCTATTCTTGGGCTACAAATGCTATAATATTTGATGTTTTGTTAGTTTCACATGTCGTCGCTAGAAGGCTTTGTTCGACATTCCGACAAAAACGGTTAATTTTCGCAAAAAAATTAAATACATTGGTATGACTTTTTTTCATGAACAAGTAGCTAAATGATGCCTAAACAAGCTCGTGAAAACCGCATCTCGATATCTTGTTCCTAACCTAAACTATCGGCCAAAGAAAACTTTATACGAAAATCCCTTAAATTTTTCTTTTTTTTAACTATATTTTTCTGGAATTGTTTCTATTATGTAAGTTGTGGACCTAAAAATGACCGATTTAAAGAAGGAAGGTTTTTAATGCCCCCGTAAATGCTCGAAATGCTGACCATCACGGTCTATGCATTGCTGAAACCTCTCATGACTAGACAAATCTACAGCTTCAATTTCGGCTCTCGGTATGTTACGTATTGCGTTACGAATCGGTTTTTCATATCTTCTCTAGTAGTAGGTTGAGTTCGAAACACGATGTCGTTTAAGCGCCCCCATAACTAAAAATCGAAGCAAGTTAAGTCTGGCGATCGCGGAGGTCATAGAAACAGACTTCCTCTTCCAATCCACCGCTGTTGAAATACTGCATTAATATGCTCTCGCACATTAATAGCAAAATGTGCTGGGCAACCATCTAACTGCAAAAATATTTTTTGCCTTGTTTCCAGAGGCATATCTTCCAACAACAATGGTAATTGCTTGGCCAAAAGGTCAAGAAATACATTGCCATTTAGGGATTTCTCGAAAAAATATGGCCCAATAATTCTGCCTCCCAGTATGCCACACCATACATTTAAACTCCAACGTCCTAGGCGCTGAACTTCACGCAACCAATGGGGATTTTCTGCAGACCAATAACGCATATTGTACAGATTGACTCTCCCGTCACTACTGCGCTATCACACGTGTGGACCATATAAACGGTTTTTCTGAAGTAATTCAAAAGAGTTTACTATTTTTTAAAATTGATATTGATAGCTTTTTTTATGTAGAATCCAAGAGAACAATTTGTTTTCGAATGAATGTTGTCCATAAAATCCAAATTTTGCAATAAACATGTCCTTGGGCTATCACACGTGTGGACCATGTACACCGTTTTTCTGAAGTAATTCAAAGGAGTTTACTATTCTTTAAAATTGATATCAATAGTTTTTTTTATGTAGAATCCAAGAGTACAATCTGTTTTCGAATTAACTTTGTTCATAAAATCCAAATTTTGCAATAAACATGTCCTTGCGCTATCACACGTGTGGACCATATAAACCTTTTTTCTGAAATAATTCAAAAGAGTTTACTATCTTTTAAAATTGATATCAATAGCTTTTTTTATGTAGAATCCAAGAGAGCAATTTGTTTTCGAATTAATTTTGTCCATAAAATCAAAATTTTGCAATAAACATCGGTCTAAAGAATTTGAAATAAAAATTCTATATTTTCGTGTATCATGCCTAACATCCAATGGCAATAGTTTAACCTTCGATCAAAATCTTCCTCTTGCAAGGCCTGATGCAAAACGACATGATATGGGTGCATTTTTAAAGTAATTAAAAAAGTATAAACGAATACCTATATATTTTGATGGCCATTAGAACTTATGTATGGTCCTACAAAATATTTTAAACCGTTGTCCGTGATATGCCCAACTCAGTGGACAATGCTCTTGTGCTAACATGAGGATTTCCTTAAATATAGTCCAGTACACGGTTAATATTTTCTTGTGTTCTTCTAATTCTTTGCCGTTGAAACGTAGGCCGAAAGCTACCATTGGCTCGTAAGCTCGCCACTAATCGTGGAAAAACTCTTACATTGCAAGGACGCCGATTTGGATATCGAGCCGCGTAAACTCTTTCAGCTACTGCGGCATTCTGAAGACATTCAAAATAAACCACAAGCATATCAACAGCTTCATTATTCGTAAAACGCATTTTGAAAGCACAAAAATTGCTCAAAGTAACGCGAAAGTATTGACAACTATTGACAATTTGAGGATTATGTATGTTTTGTTTAGGTATCTGTTTCCATTGCCTGCTTCTATTAATTGTATTTTTCGTATATATCCATAGTGAATATGCATTTAATCAAACAAAGATAGGCCTTTCGTATACTTTTAGCATTGCTTACTTGCCCGTAGTAATTTCAAAAACGGTGATTTTATTCTGGTGAATACATTTACAAACATTTAAAATCGCAATTTCTAGGTAACCTATTCAGAACCGAAATTGAAGTTCGGTTTTGTCTACCCATAAGAGACCTCAGCAATGCACAGAGTGATGGTCAGCATTTCGAGAGTTTTCGGGGGCATTCAAAACATTCCTCCTTTAAATCGGTCCTTTTTAGGGCCACAACTTACATAATAGAAACAATTCCAGAAAAATTTAGTTAAAAAAAAATTTAAGGGATTTTCGTATAAAGTTTTCTTTGGCTGATATTTTAGGTTAGGAACAAGATATCGAGATACGGTTTTCGCGAGCTTGTTGAGGCATCATTTAGCTACTTGTTCATGAAAAAAAGTCATACCAATGCATTTAATTTTTTGCGAAAATTAACCGTTTCTGTCGGAATGTCGAACAAAGCCCTCTAGCGACGACATGTGAAACTAACAAAACTTCAATTATTTTAACATTTGTAGCCCAAGTAAAGCTCTTTTCAACGCGTCCAAGTTTGTTAAAACCGGGTTAGCCGAGATACGGGGGGTAATTTAAGGAAACCTTTGAATACCCCCCACCACTTTATTTTTATAGATACGTCAAAAAGTGCCAAACAAAAAAAGTTCAGATTATCCTCGGCTTCAAAGATCAGTTATTTTTTTATTAGGTTAATATAGCAGAATTCACAGAAACATCACTGTTTTAGATCCAAGATTGCAGTTACGCCCCCTAGCGGCCATTTCAGAAACATGAAAATATTTTCCAGGTTTTTGTATTGGCCGTTTTAGTTATAACTTTTTTTTCGCAAGCCTCTACGATGGGTAGTTTCCCAGATACAATACCTCGCATTCTTAGTTGGCCACCCCGTACATACTAATATAAAACAGTTTCAGATACTCAACTGCATGCACTCATACAACACACGCTTTGGACACCTTCTTGAGTACAGTTCTCATAATCTAAAATTGTATGAAAAAAATCCTTATTATGCTGTACTGTACTTTATAATAAATTGCCAAATATGTTAAAGAACATTAACTCAGTTCATTTACTTAAACTTAAAGTAAAAAGTTATTAATAGAGTAAGTCAATTTTTACAATTTTCATTTCATTTACCCAGTTAACTTCCTGAAATATTGTTTTATCTTGTAATATGTACTGAATTATTGTAACCAACTTATCTTATATCTGTAAAGATCTCTAGATGAAATATATTTTTATTATTATTATTATTCATTATCGTCTTCATTGTCAAAACCTTCCCTATCATCATCTTCTTTCAAGAGGAAAATCAATTCTTTCGTCACTCTCTTCGGTTTTTTTTTAATTGAATAATCTTCGAGAGCCTTTTTGAAAAGCGTGAAAATCATTATTGTTGATATTTTAATTTATTTTCTCTTTTTTCCGGCGGCGTCCTTTAAGGCCAGGAAAAAGACCTTTTGCAGACATATTGCATATGTAGGATCTGGCAACGTATTTAGGTTTCTTGTTGTGTTCGTACTCTTATGACATCACGACATTTTCACTCTTCAACATCTTAATATCAAAACTATTGAAATAAATAAATAAATCGATCAATTAATAATAATCAAAATCTTGTAAGACTAAATTTTAACTAAATACAATTTATAATATTAACAATTACACGCAAAAACAATAAGTAACTTTGAGGCGAATATAAGAAAGCCTCTGTTGGTGAAAAATTCCCGACTGGTACTTTTCGACATACTTCAACTAGGAACTACATCCTGCTCGCGATAAGTACTGAAACCTATCAGATTAGAATTAAAACTGAACGCATACTATTGAGTAGAGCGTATTTTTGGGCAGTCTTACCCTAACCGCATTAATCGATACTAGGACAGCTATCGTTGACGATGTATCAAAACCACAACTAACTTTCAAACCGTGCTCAAAGCGGTAATAAGTATAGAGTTACCACGGATGCAATCCACATTAATCAACGTAAAGCAGTATATTTTAACAATTACTGTGCGCGAACAATAAAAAGTATCCATTTTTTGGGGTTTCCGCGCTATAGCCATAGCGCCAGATCCATATAAAAACAAAACCACTTAATCAAATCGTATGAACTTGTAGCATGTTAAACTTTGAATGTTTCTTAACACGTTCAAAACTAGAGCCGATTTAGTAGTAACACATGGTATTATACAGAACGGAAGGGTGCACATGAGCTTCGGTGAAATGTCAGTAACACAATGAAAATCATTTTTTAAATAATTGGAGTTTTGAACGCTGCGACTCGACTGCTGAGACCGCTGAGTTCATTAGAATGCAGGTAAAGCATTTCTCACCAAAAAATTAAAAAAAAAAAAAAACAAAATTTGCGTATACAAGGACGCCGATCTAGTTTACAAGGTACCAGGAATTATAACTCTTCACATATTATATGCATTTATTTAAAAAAAAACTAAAGTTTCAAAATTCACTCACAAAGAGCATGGCATGGATCCATGTCACTTGCAACCTTGCATTGAAAACTGCAGTAGTAGTAAAATTAAATCACTTTTATTAATTTCGTAATAATTTGCTACTTATAAATAAACTTTACGGCGTCCAAATTAAAATTTCATCATTTGTACTATTTTCATAGTATTTTGCAACTTAAAAATGAACTTGAACTTACAGCGCTAATTAAGTGAAACATCACTTTTACTTTTTTCGTAATATTTTTCAACTGAATGAACCTCAATTTACACCGCCTAATTAATAAAAACATCAAAAAGAAACCTACATCTTCGCCTGCTGTAGTATAGCGGTAGAGAAACATTCTAAACGAACTCAGCAACGCGCGACGGTTTCGGTTTACGGCAGTTGAAGTACAGCGATTAAACTTTTAATCAACCGAAACTTGTTGTAAAAAAAAACGTAAGGATATTATGGTTTTGAAATTATTCTCATTGTGTCTAAGTAGACTGTGGCATTGCAGATCCAAAAAACGAGCCAACTGCTTAGCGTTGATTATGTGATTACACCCGCGGACACTATTGTTCGCGGGCAGTAATTGTTGTTAAAACATGGTTAAAAATTTGTTTGTTGCAACTAAACAACGTAGAAACAGACTTTAATTGAATACGAAGCAGATTCAAATTGATTTTCTTAAGCTTCGAACTGAAGCCTACAATTCAACATTTGTGACAAAGCAAATATAAATATTTAAAGTGGACAGCTGTCCCTTATCCTAAAGTAGTGAAAATTGTTGAGCAAGTAAATTTTATATCCGAGAAATCGGCAGGGAAAGTCCTTATATTAATATTAACTAATAATGAATAACTAAAAGATGCTAAGCTGTATTAGTAGAAAATCAACTTTGTATTACAAGAAATGCATTAATATTTAAAATGTATTAATTTGTTCGCAATTTTCAACCTAACGCTTACTTAGCAAGGGCATTGATACCACTGAAAGTTTTTCGATCGATAACTGTTATCACAAAAATGGCCAGAAACCTGCTCTTTATTTCAACGCAAATGAAATTTAAAATTGTCATGTTTAGTACAGCACCTAAGATAATAAATGAGATTGCTTTTTGAGAAAAATCGTCAATTAAAATGTAATTTTGACGACTCTGGAAGCATTTAGAAGAATTGTGAAAAATATTTAAAATTCATTTGCTAGCGCAAAAATATTTTCAGAAATTGTAAATAAATCGTCACCTGAGAGCAGAACTATGTCCAAAAAATGCGATTTTCACATTTTAACTCCATCCTATGCAGAAAAACGAGTTCTATTTGTGCTGACCTATTAGTAGCGACTTAATATAGTGACTTTGATGCACATAAGTAGAAGTAGGACACCTTCCGCCGCCATCTTGGATTTTCTGGGGAAAACCCACCTTTCACTTTTTTATACGCCCACGTGGGGATCATATCTTTTCACCCCTATGGTTTCTTTTCGGAGGCCTTTTTCAACCCTTGATGGAATTTTCATCCCTAATTACGGCCTTTTTGTTTTTACTCGCCCACGTGTGAGACCGTGTTTTTTACCCCTATTATTGGCGGTTTCTTTTCGGAGGCCTTTTTCAACCCTTGATGGAATTTGCATCCCTAATTATGACCTTTTTGTACTTGCTCACGTTAGAGGTGTATTTAGATCTTGAGATTGGTGTTGGACTTGGGGTTGGTCTTGGACTTGAGGTTGGGGCGGGGTGCCGGCTTCTTTTCGGGTAGCCTTTTTAACCCTAATTAACATCCTTTTGGTCATATTAAGAGCAGTACAACCCCTGAAGGTTAGGCAATTGCACGTGTTCTGATTGATAAAGATTTTTATTTAAGCTGTGTTTATTAATATGTATTAGGACCCATTTTTATTTTATCAAATGAGATTGCATAATTGTATTTCTTTTAATTCCTATATACAGATTGTAACCTTACGAAATTTTATATATACATTGGGTTGTATAATAAAATTTCACTGTCATTTTAAATTAATCTCAACACGCAATGAAAAAAAAATTTTAAGTTAATTACACGACACAGTAATCAGAATGTTGTTTTTCTAAACGAATATTAAAACTGATTTCTTACCTTTGAGATATCTTTAATCACCATCCTCTCGTTAAAATTGTTGTATATACACAGGTCCTCGGCATCCAAACACTTAATATTTTAAAAAAAAGATATGTTGTTTACACTAGCTGTAATTAAATTTGTGCAACTAAATAAATAAATTAAGGTTATAACAACCGTTTTGCTGGCTACACGTATAAGCACACTAATAACACTTTCTACATTTTTACTTATGCATAGTTGATATATAACTAGCTATTGATTTACCCATAATTAATTTTTAGAGTGTAAATATACAAACAACCTAATTATCTTTATCACACTTATTGCAACTCGTATTTACCTGTCCCCTAAAGTAATTAATAACAAAGCGGTTTGAACAAAATGCTGTACATACACAGGCAAATTGTTTTATAAAAAACCTCATTAAATATTTGGAAAGTAATAATTACGTGTTTTAAATTCCACAACAATATGTAGTAAGAAATCACTGTTCATGTTTACTTTGATAATCACTGTGTCATTAACATTATATAATCCTGTTAAATTTAATAGGCTAAAAAATTGATTACCAATATCGAATGGGTAAAATAATATCTTTTAAAAAACACTAAATCAAATTTTATAACACGATTTTTAAAAACACACATGCTGAATTAAAAAGAAAGAAAAAACAGTAGGTATTACGCAACCCTTAATTAAAAAAGTAAGGTACTAAAAAAAATCTCTTTATTCATCAGAATAGAATGGCTGGATATAAACCGGCTATTGTATTCCGATCATTAACTAATTTAGAAAGTAATACACAAAACCTGATTACTGCTACTCGTATTTAGCAATTATATTGTACGTATAAATTTACATTCAAAAATACCTACAAATATTTTAAAAATTTTGCTAACGTAAAATTACTTCAAATAATTTGAATCTTGAGATTACATAAACTATTGTTATGGAATGCATTAATATCATGCAACCATGATTTATCTGTATACTCAATTACGCGCGCACACACACACGCACGGGCATACCCGCAAGCTGCCGTCTTAGGAGAAAATACCTCAGCCATAAAAGAGGAGTTTAGATTTATAAACATGTCCCTAAGGAAAATATTAGAGTATGATTAGGTCAATACTTCAAACTTCCCCGAAGATAATCCATTCTACCCGAACATTAATGAACTACTACTGGTCAACACAAATAGAGCTCGTTTTTCTGCATAGGATGGAGTTAAAATATGGAAATCGCATTTTTTGGACATAGTTCAGCTCTCAGGTGACGATTTATTTACAATTTCTGAAAATATTTTTGCGCTAGCAAATGAATTTTAAATATTTTTCATAAATCTTCTAAATACTTCCAGAGTCGTCAAAATTACATTTTAATTGACGATTTTTCTCAAAAAGCAATCGCATTTATTATCTTAGGTGATATACTAAACATGACAATTTTAAATTTCATTTGCGTTGAAATAAAGAGCAGGTTTCTGGCCATTTTTGTGATAACAGTTATCGATCGAAAAACTTTCAGTGGCATCAATGCCCTTGCTAAGTAAGCATTAGTTTGAAAATTGCGAGCAAATTAATACATTTTAAATATTAATGCATTTCTTGTAATACAAAGTTGATTTTCTACTAGTACACATCAGCTTAGCGTCTTTTAGTTATTCATTATTAGTTACTATTAATATAAGGACTTTCCCTGCGATTTCTCGGATATAAAATTTACTTGATCAACAATTTTCACTACTTTAGGGTAAGGGGCAGCTGTCCACTTTAAATATTTATATTTGCTTTATCACAAATATTGAATTGTGTGCTTCAGTTCGAAGCTTAAGAAAATCAATTTGAATCGGCTTCGTATTCAATTAAAGTCTGTTTCGCCAATAATGGGGGTAAAAAACATGGTCTCACACGTGGGCGAGTAAAAACAAAAACGCCGTAATTAGGGATGAAAATTCCATCAAGGGTTGAAAAAGGCCTTCGAAAGGAAACCATAGGGGTGAAAAAATACGATCCCCACGTAGGCGTATAAAAAAGTGAAAGGTGGGTTTTCCCCAGAAAATCCAAGATGCCGGCGGAAGGTGTCCTACTTTTACTCACTTACGCTCATTCTGACCTAGTAGTAGTAACTTATTATATGAGGTGGTAGTAGACTTATTTTGACGTGATTTACATTTTTGTTTATCATTCTAAATGTTTAATTCAAGAATTGAAAAAATTAAATCTCTGCTCCACCAAAACAAAGAAAACCAGGCATTACGTAAGTGATTTTCATTACAAGCAACGTATTGTAATAATGTGTGTTTTATGAACTGTTACTGTATTATCTTTATATGTAGAGTTTTGCAATTTTATTTGATTTTATTGTCGAACAATTATACAGGGTGAAAATGTAAATATCAAAATATAACCTTTCACCATTATCACACATAATAAAATACTTATCTTTTTTTGGGTTTTTTAACGGTGTATTTTAAATTATACAATCTAAACGTTTCGATAACACTTACAGTTATCTTCGTCAGTAGTAAAATCTAGATGTAAATAATTTTGTCAAAGTTGAAAAATTAAAAATTAAATTACACAGGGTGGTTAACCGGGAATGACATCGATTGATATGAGAAAACTATAATTTGGAAAAATATGAAAATTTGGTAGTATACTAGTGTCGATGGTTGATATACGGCTAAAGTATTTTAAGATGGCAGCACTTCCGGTTGTACCGTAAGTCGATAGTAACTTGTTTAGTTTAAATGGGACACCCTGTATATTACTAAATTTTCGGATTCTACGGTAAATTCTTAATACATTTTTATGTATAATGTCGTATATCTAAGTCCAGCCGTTTTTGACACATTAAACATTTTATGTCAAAAATGACTTTTGCAAATCCGTAAATAATTATTATTAATTTCTCCTATACGGCTGTATTTGTTACTCAATTTGAGTTTGTTTCCTTATTGAACATGACTTCGTATAATATTTCCACCGTTAATAATACAGGGTGCTACAAAAATAACAATAAAAATAATAAATATACGGCTGTATTTGTTACTCAATTTGAGTTTGTTTCCTTATTGAACATGACTTCGTATAATATTTCCACCGTTAATAATACAGGGTGCTACAAAAATAACAATAAAAATAAAATTGAAGAAACTGTCAAAAGTCAATTTTTCAAATGGAAACTCCTTTTTACAATTTTATCTTATTTGGCTTTAAAAACTAGACTAACTTTTTATAAGGTTGTCTATACCTAAAATTTATAGTTTTCGAAATATTGGCTATTTACGATTTTTCTATTGCTTGAATGCGTTTATAAATTTTTGTTAGATGGCCATGACTGCGTTAAACGTTAGGAAACAATGAAGTATCAAGCAAATGTCACTTTGTTAAAAATTATCAATAATCATTCCGGGAAGATTAAATTATACGGACGAAGAGTACATAAATCTATATTTTACGGTCAATGTGATAGAGTTATATCACGAACATATGACACATTTGCCATTCGATATCCAGAAAAACAGAAACCGTTACCAAAAACTGTAAAAGAAATTATAGAAAATTTCAAGAGATTTGGATCCGTAAGCGCAAAAGTGCAGAGAGATAAACCAGTTGTTAACAATGAAAATATGGAAATCGCAATTTTGGGATATTTTGCCGCATATCCAACAATATCTACAGGGCAGGTAGCATTAGAATCAGGAATACCTAGATTATCGATAATAAAAATTTTATGGAAACACAAGTTTCACCCATATAAGTTTTCCAAAGTTCAGCATTTTGTGAATTCTTCGGTTACAAGACAATTCTCTTTTTTTTGATAATATTATTTGGACGAACGAAGCTAAATTTACAAAAAATGGAGTTTTTAACCGTCACAATTCCCATTATTGGAGCACCGTAAATGTACATTCATTTAGAGAACAAAATTTTCAAGAATCGTGGCAATTTAACGTCTACTGTGACATAATAAATGACAGAGTCGTGGCCTTGGAATTCTATAAAGACAATTTAAATGGCAATTTAGGCATTTATGAATTCTTTTACACATAAAACATGTTAACAGTTAACAATCATCTTCAATACTTACTTTATGATCAATGGATTGCCAATAATGGACCAAATCTTTGGCCACCCCGCTCCCCAAGCTTAACAGTACTAGATTTCTTTATTTGGGGAACAATAAAAAATAACGTTTAGGTATAACACAACAGTAACCACCATGGATGGCGAGTTAGAACAGCATTTGATGAGCTTAATACTCAGTCAATTAGGAGGGCCACCCATGAAGAATTGCTGCTTAGGTGTGAAAAATGTCTGGAAGTTCAAGGGCGTCAATTTGAACATTTATTAAAATAAATGTAACTTTTCTGTTTCTTATTTGCGATTTCTATAATATTATTTTCATTGTTAACAACTGGTTTATTTCTCTGCACTTTTGCCCTTACGGATCCAAACCTCTTGAAGTTTTCTATAATTCGTTTTACAGTTTTTGGTAATGGTTTCTGTTTTTTTGGATATCGAATCGCAAATGTGTCACATGTTCTTGAAATAACTCTATCCCATTGTCCGTAAATAATAAATAGATTTAAATAATCTTCGTTGGTATAATTTAATCTTTTCGGTATGATTATTGACAATTTTTAACAGGGTGACATTTGTTTGATACTTCATTGTTTCCTAACGTTTAACGCAGTCATGGCCATCTAACAATAGTTTATAAAGGCATTCAAGCAATAGAAAAATCTTAAATTGCCAATATTTCGAAAACTACAAATTTTAGGTATAGACAACCTTATACAAAGTTAGTCTAGTTTTTAAAGCCAAATAGGAAAAAATTTTAAAAATAGGGGGTTTCCATTTGAAAAAATTGGGTAACAAAGGCAGCCGTATAGGAGACATTAATAATTATTTACGGGTCTGCAAACGTCATTTTTGACAAAAATGTTTAATATGTCAAAAATGGCTGGATTTAGGTATAGGTCATCCGAAAATTTAATAATATACAGGGTGTCCCATTTAAAATAATCAAGTTACTATCAACTTCATCCATCATCCAACCACCATCTTGAAAATATTTTAGCCGTATGTCCCCCATCGACGTTAGTATACTACTAAATTTTAAGATTCTTCCTAATTATAGTTTTCTCATAATAGATCGATGTCATTCCCGGTGAACCACCCTGTGTAGGTTGATTTTTTGTGGTACCGTATTTTAGAATGCTAAGTCTAATAAAATCAGCCACAAAAACTATTTGCGATTGCTGAATTTTTATTTCCCTAGTTTAATTTTAGTAGCAGATAGTTTAAACACAGTTTATAGAGAAAAATTAAAGCGCCTTGTCAGAGTAGCAGAATGAAGTGCACAGACAAAATTAGCAAAGACCAAATATTTAATTATTTCTGGGAACTGGCCGACATCAACCGACAAAGATGTTATATTTCTAAATACGTAGAATTAAATAAAAAAGCAAGGGAGCGTAAGCGCAGTCATACAATAAAGCAGCAAGAAGAAAATGTAAATAATCCAGGAGAGGTATAATCGTCGTTAACTCAGCCACAAACTCGAAGAAATTTCACATGCATCTATCACCTTCGAGTGCCAGCTGCAGAAGTTCCAGTATACAAAACATTTTTTTCTTAATACGCTTAACATAGGCACTCAGACAATGAGAACAGTTTTCAACAAAATTAAATCCGCTGGTGTTGTCAGTGAGGACAAAATGGGTAAGGTCTGTCAAAATTCCATGTTGGACTAAACCTTGAAACAAAGAGTTCGCCATCACATTCTTTTGAAACAATGGAGAGCCATTATTACAGACAAAAAACGTCACGCGTGTACTTACCTCCAACATTACACATATCAAAAATGTTTTGTCTCTACGAAGAGTACTGTTTGCTTAATAAGGCTACAGAGGGTTTGTACAGAACAGTCTTTAGTACAGAATTCAACATGTCTTTTTCATCCGAAAAAGGATTTGTGTGACATATGTCATAAATTTCCAAACTGCCGGCAAATTGGAAATGGAAGATGAATTTCAGATCCATATGAACAATAAGGACATGGCTAGAGGTCTCAAGAATGACGATAAAGAAAAGGCAAAGCAAGATGCTACATTCTACACTGCAGTATTTCATTTGCAGCAAATGCTTTCGACGCCAAAATCAGAAGTTGGTTTAGAATCTCCAAAAAAGCAAGAAAATCACTCAACTTTTGTTTAAAAGCGCTTTACTCAGGTTTAATCCCTCTGTAAAAGAAAAAATATGATCATTTACAATTTCTCTGTCAGAAAGAAGTTATATTGAGACTGTATCATAGTATTTTAAAAAATTTAAAAGACTCAGACGACGAATGAGTGGTAACGCTTTTCGACCAAATTTTAATAATTATCTGTTTTGTTTGATTTTTCATAGAATGTTATTTCAGATCAATTTTTACTGTTGTCCGCTTTCTTTGTTTCAAGTTCTAAGAATGTCACTTTAGTTTAGAAGTTTTTTTATAGTTTATCCGTTTTATTTTGTTTACACTGTACTTAGTAATAGTATATAACATTACTAGTAAGGTAAAAAGGGTTTTACTGGCGGACAGGCTCGCCAGTTATCTTCTGGAGCCAATAAAACCCGTTACCTTGCGTGTATTGTTATATAATTTATTTGTTACTCATTTATGAGTGAACGTAAATTATGCTACTAATTTGTAAAACTGACAGTAAATTTGCAACAATGTCTCGTTTCCTTTAAAATCATTACTTTGACAACGGCGCTTATTTTTATTTTACTGTTTATTATTTTGTTAATGCAATGTGAACAAGGTACGGTCGCCTCTAACTTGTAAAAATCAACAACTTTCGTCTCTAACCTGTAAATTTTTACTAGTACCTAGCTTGTTAAGATTGACTTACAACGTCAATAAGCTCACTTATTGACGTTTATAAATGAGTAACAAATAAAATATTTTATTTGTTACTCATTTGTAAACGTCAATAAATGAAAAAATTGTAACTCTTTGATTTTGTTTTTGTGTTCAGAACTATTCTATGTTCAAGGGTAAAATATGGGCAGCATTCTAAGTCCGTGCGTAGAATAGTCAAAATTTATACAGATATGCTATGCCCACTTTTTCTGTAAAAAGTGGTGACATCCGGTATTGAGTAAGGCAGTATACAACCAGACCCAGAATAAAGCAATATAATTTTTTTCTAATGAAAATGCTTATCCTATTCTTGGAAAAACAAAAAAAACCCTCTCCTGTAAAATTTGCTTTTTGTGCTCTCAGACGACGAAATATATATAACGAAGATCTTAACACTTCAGTGAGCAAAATGTGTTGCCTAGAAGCCAGAGAAAAAATTCACCCAAAAAGAACTTTATTAAAAGCGATCTATGATCTATGTCAGAAGCACGTTTAACACTTCATATCATATGGCGGTTAATACACATATAGATGGTGATTTAAAAAAAATTACAAAGATATCCGTTCCTAAACAGTATCGATAATAGTTTGAGCATTTTAAAACTTATTTATAATTAATTTGTGGACTTATTTGGCTTAAAAAGCTTTATAAAAGAAAGTCAAGTATTTCTGTATTATAAATGTATTGTAACTGTTGTCTCACATTCGTTAAGTTGATCGGCCTATTTCCACAGTTGTAGCGCGACGTTACTCAGTGGCTCAGCGGTAAAGATGCCAAGATTACTCAGTGAGACAGCAGTAAATGTGTCAGGATTACTCAGTGTCTTAGCGGTAAAGGTGTCAGGATTACTCGGTGGCTCAGTGGGAAATGTGTTAGGATCACTCAGTGGCTCAGCAGTAAAGGTGTCAGGGTTTACTCAGTGGCTCAGAGGTACAGGTGTCAAGATTACTCAGTGAGTCAGCAGTAAAGGTGTCAGGATTACTCAGTGGCTTAGCAGTAAAGGTATCAGGATTACTCAGTGGGAGATGTGTCAGGGTTTACTCAGTGGCTCATCGCTACAGGTGTCAATGGTTACTCAGGCCGGGTTGTACAATTCAAGTTTAAGTGTAGCTCAGGGTTGAACCACTCTTAAATTTAGAGATTACCATCAACCACGTACAAAAAGGGTTCAGTAGTTAAACTAAGCTCAGCTCGTGGTTCACGAAAGTGACCGAAAATCCTAGCTTAAGCAGTTGAGAGCACGTTTATAATCACACTTTTATTAGTGAAGTTGTGTGGCGTTTATTATAACCTGTCTTTTCTGTTGCGAAATAATTTGAATTAGATAAGTACATACTAAAACTTTTAAGATTTGAATATGAATTTAATTTTTTGTAAAATAATTTGGATCAATTAACCGATGATGAAGACTTAGTGGAATTGATTGATGTTGTTATGGAGCGACCTCGTAAAGCAAAAGTTTTTCGCGAGAGGCACGATTACTTTATAAAGTGGAACGATAAAGAATTTATAAGCAGGTTCCGGCGATTTTTAATTAATCGGATCGTATATGTTATCGAATCGCCAACAGGCCGTTGAATTAATATTTTATTAAACCAAAACAAAATGTATAAAATTTGAGAATCCTCACTAAGCACTCTCTTCTTAGAAATTGCGCTATAAGCACACCGGACATGATTTTTGTTACGCAGCGGTAATTTGCTACGGGAAACTGTTAGTAAGTCGGAGGGGACTTTATAGGTATCAATAAATCAAATGCGAGCCGAATAATCGACCAAGTTTCCCGTGCGATTGCAGGATTGCGTAACCACTTCATCAAAATGCCTGCTACCGAAGAAGAAATGACTGCAATAGCTGAAGAATTCTATGCAATTAGTAGATTTCCACTAATTAGATCGGGGCGCTGGATTGTACGCACGTAAAAATTTCTTCTTCAGGAGGCGATGAACTAGAGATTTACAGAAATCGGAAAGATTTTTTTTCTTATAATGTCCACGCAATTTGTGACGCAAAATGTCGAATTCAAAATATTATTTGTCGTTGGCCAGGGTCAAGTCACAATTTAATCACTCCATTAAGTTAACCACGAACAGAAGCCGAAAACTAATTTACCGAGTCCCAAATTCGTATCAGGAATCCCATAGAGCGAAGTTTTTAAACTTGGAAACGAACGTTCCCTATACTGGCTTTTGGAATACGATTGAAAGTTACGAAAGTTGAAGCAGTAGCTATTGCCACGGCAGTGCTACATAATATTGCTATTATTAATAATGATCCTATGCCACCAATAACTGTAGAAGAAACCTGTTGGTGAAGGACTTTAAGCGAACAACAACAAAAACAAAGCCGGTAGATATAATTTAATTAATGATGAATTTTGCTAGAATTCAATAATAAATATGTATATAACTAAAAATCAGTAAATTCAACTTTATTTTTTATTTAGTTTTAACAATTTTCCTTTGTCAAAGTTTAAAATTTCAAGTTTTACATTATACTCAGCTCTTTCCATTGAAATTCTTGTTTCGCTTTCCTCTTTTGATATTAACCACAAGTAATCATTATTACATAGATATATGTATCGGTACTACTTACTGTGGACTTCGTCATCAAATTCAGAAGGAAATCCTTCTGCTCGAACAAATTTGAATTAACACAAATTCTACCTTAGCAATTTTTTTGCCGCTAAATAAGGCGTCGTATCAAAAAATGACATTGATCTTAATTAAGGATGTTTTTAGGATCTATATGTTTGTATTTTTATACTTTTGAAATATATATCTGTTTCAGATATATTTGGTAAAAACCAAAACTGATCTTGATAAACTCCCTTCTGCACTGCTGAGTTTCCTCTAAAATCTAATCAGCTACAGGAGAAATGAAAACAAGTCCACATACATCCATACATACACGCACGCACTCTCGCACGCACATGCACGCAACTGCACACGCACACGAACACGCACAGGCAAATGCACACGCACACATACACACACAAACACGCACTCACACATTCACACTCACACACACACACACACACACACACACACACACACACACACACACACACATCCACACATCCACACATTCACACATCCACACATCCACACATGCACACATCCACACATCCACACATCCACACATCCACACATCCACGCATCCACGCATCCACACACCACGCATCCACTCACTCACACACCCACACATCCACACAACCACATATCCACGCATCGACACATACACGCACACGCACACGCACACGCACACGCACACGCACACGCACGCGCGCACGCACACGCACACGCACACGCACACGCACACACACCACACCACACACACACACACACACACGCACACGCACACGACACGACACGCACACGCACACGCACACGCACACGCACACGCACACGCACACGCACACGCACACGCACACACACACGCACACGCACACGCACACGCACACTCACCCACACGCACACGCACACGCACACGCACACGCACATACACACATGCGCTCACGCGTACGCTCGCACACGGATACACGTACACACAGACACATACACGTACAGAAACGTTGTTGAATGAGGTAATATGTCAATTTAGCGTTAGTGAAAAAAAATCGACTATATAACTTTCTATACCAACATATGTATGGGTAGGTATGAAGGTAAAAATGTAAAACAAGTGTGTTAAATTTACTACTAATATTATTCTCTTCATCAATCAAAACGTGCTTATTAATGAATTGACAGTCTCCTTAACAGACATGCTTAGAATACCCCGTAGTCTAGACACAAATTGCTCAGTTTGTAGCATATGTATGAATATGACGCGCAAGTAACGCCATCCCATTCTTTCATAAAACGAGGGCCAACGAAGCGATTAGGTGAGCGGTATGTTGATTGCCTATACTACAGAGTTTCCCTTTTCAACGACCTTTACGTCGGTCAGTAACTATACAGTGTGTCCCGATTTTGTTGTTATAGTTGTTTTTTGAAGATATCTTGGTTATTATCAAAGATAGAAGTATGCAGTATGTTCACGTACTACTTTGTAGATCTAGATTTCATGGCCAAATTTTGAATTTTCTTTTGTAGTTGGTTTGTAGCGAAACGTCGATATTTCTATACTTTTTTCAAGGTTATGCCTCGCATAATACTATTATACTGATTTATTTCGTCAACGGTACTGTGAAGTGCCGAATTTAGTGGCGTGCTTAGAATTTTCCTAGGCGGTGCGGTTTTTGAGTAATAATATAAACTTGCATTTTTTTAAATGGGAATCATAGTTGGCTTGGCAATCATCACCTGCAGTTATTTCTTAGCTTTTCAAAAATACAAATATAGACATTCCAAATATTTTTTCAACAATACGGTGCCCCAGCCCATAATGCTTTGTCAGTGAGGATTTACTTAGGAAACCCAAATGAATATTCGACTCGGTATTATGACGGTTTTGATAAATTATGCTTTTCAAAAAACCCCATAGGAAGGAATCCAATATTGACAGATCTGGAGATCGTTGCTGCCATAAAATCGAACCGAATGTTGCATTTCAATGATTTTGGAAACGGTTTTCTAAGTCATTCGTAGTAGGTAGTAGTTACTCTTGATCGGCCTGGGTCATCGACAAGATTTGTCTCATCGTAATTGTAAATATTAGTTGGAGGGCTCTCCTTCCAGCTCAGTTTCTAGATTATCAAAGTATTCATTAATAGTTACCACATCAGTTGCTGCTCGTGCGTCCTTTAAAATAAATTAACTCAACCTGGACATGGATAATTGTTTCTAAAACTAGGAACTTTTTTCCTTGCTTAATTGACAATTTTGACAATAATTCTCAGATCTTCACCTGTTCCTGGAAAACCAAATGCAGATAATGCAATTAAGTGTCCAGAAAATGTCTCTTCTTCTTGATCCGTAAATACCTTCGGTTTTCCAGGCACGCGTGCATGCTTTCTATGAAGTTATTTTACAAGGTATTTTTGACATTTGGTATTTTCTGGCTGCGTTTCGAAATGAAATCAATTTGCTTCTAATCTCTTCGGCCCTGTTCTACTTTGTATTCGCTATAATCTTTATAATTTCGCGAACCGAGTGGCTTTCGAGGCATTATTAGTCTGAAAAGAAGAAAAAAAAATACATTGTGAAAAAATCTACATTGCATTGCCAGTGTAGCTTTGGTCTTTGGTACACTGTGTTTTTAGATTTGTCCCCTACTAAGGTATGTGTTGTCTAACACTGGGACATGTACCAAAGTAACCTCTACGTGTTACGATTTTTTAAACCAATGTATTTGCATCAGTTTTGACTACACAGTGAGATTACTACCAAATACTTTACTAATATAATACGGGAAACTTCTGTGTTTAGCATAGGATTTCAGGGCGACAGCGACTACAGCGCCATCTATTGGTATGAGGTGATAACTAACAAGCACAGTATGGCAAATTCAAACATATGGCATTATTATAGATAAGATAGTTTAAATTGTGGCAATAACTCTGTTGAAGTAAGTTAAAAACGTGTAAAATTGTGTGAGGAATGTCATTTATTAGAAATTATGATATAAAAATATTGATTGAGTACAAAACACACCTTTAATATGAACTTGTTTAATAAAAAAACACTATTTTATTTATGTGTAAGTTTATGAAACTTTAAATTTTTTTTAGTAATTTTAAACTTGGGAACTGAATCATTTTTTCTCTTAACTACACAGTTAAATAATACATTTAAATATTTAGCAATAAATAATTTGTGGCAGTCACTACATAATTCATTTAATTGTATATTTTCTGCAGCTATTTTATTTATAATTTTATGTTTGACACCTTGGCGATCTTCACTAAAATATCCAGGAAAGGAAGATTCAAAAATAGTCTTTAATTGAACACAAAATGTTATAGCAGTGTCGTTTAAAAATAAAATAGTTTTTGCATTGTCATACTTCTTCATCTCTATATGAATATTTCGACAATCTAAGTTGTCATTTGTATTGCTAGATATCGCAGCCTTACAGTCTTCGTGCAAAAGTTTACTGCATGCCCATCCTCCTACATAACTTATTGCATTCTCTTCTATTAGAACTTGTTTATCGTCTCCAGCAGGTACGAAATCTTTATGCAAAATTATTTCGTTTTTCTGAATTTTTAACGTGATGTTTCTTTGTTCAAAGTCTTGTTTTTGCAATAAAAACTGCGTTGAATCGATTTCACAATTTCTATCCTCCGACGGTTTTAACAATTGATTTATCATGGTAGCACGTAATGCAGAGCACAGTTTGGGTGCATCAGGAGTTACATTATTTCCTCCTTGGTTCCTTAAAATAGAAAATAAATTTTCCATCGAGTCCTGTGCCAAACGTCTCGTTAATAAATATTTAAAGTCATAATTGTCCCTTAAATCAAGCCATAATAATTTCAACGCTGAAATATTTTCTAACCAGCCTTTTAAACACACAGAGTTTGCTAATCTCTTATTTTCAATATTTAAATTTTGCAGAAAAATAGTAAGCTCATTGAGCTTCTGGAAATGAGGCCCTTTGTCACTCAAACATCGTCGATATATTTTAGCATTATAACACTGCGAGGAATTGAAAATATCGAACAGAGTATCGAAATTCTCCAAAAATTGAGCTGTATGTGCTGCTGTACTTGGTAAAGAATTAAAAGATACATGAGTTAAAATTCCCCTCGAAACGGAATGACTTAACACTCGTACAGCCAAACATACCCTCATTGGAGAAAACGGTTGTAGTTCTATGCATTTATTATTTAATTTGGGTGCTAACCTGGGGGTCATATTCCTATCACGTTTGTAAAATTCAACAACATCAGACCACTTATATGTTTTGTTTTCTTTTACATTTTTTATGTCATATTTCTTTAGATTATTTCTGATAGACTTTAATAAATGAGGGGAATCATTAAAGAAGAAAATCTTTTCCTTCTCAATTTCTATGTAAGGTTTTTCGGTTGAAACCCCTAACAGTGTCCTTACTTTCCTGTTGTTAGTGCCTTGATCACACACGACAGTTTTGGGTATAAATCCTGTATTTTTAACTTCATGCAGCACATAAAGCAGAATCGCTTTCAAAATGGTTCCATGCATTGCATCTCTTGATAAAAAATATCCCAATACCTGTTTATAGTTCGTGTATAGGCCTCGCACCATAAACACCATCACTTGATTGCACAGTTGTGGATTCTTATTTGGCAAAATTCTCCAAAATCTTCATAGCCATCAAAATGTCACATCTGCAATCATATGACACTAGCTGCTTCAAAGACATTTCATCAAACATAATTGATACAACTTTTTCTTCTTTTTTTAATTTTTCGGCTTTTATTGCCATCAAGCTGAGTACCATTTGATTAAGTCCAGGTTTTACCTGAATATTAGAAAGCCAGTTTCGCAGTGATCGTATAGTGGGCAAGCGAAAACTTTGTCGTAGAAATTTATACGATTTTGTGGAGCAGTAATACAATGCTAATGCAAATTTTTTATCCAGATCTGAGTATCTGCGGCCCTGTGGTTTACGAGACTTTTGTCGTATCTGCATGTTAATAAACTGCGCAGCGGTATCCTCCTTGGTTACTGTGGGAAGCGCAGATAAATTTTTGGGCTTTAGCTCTGCGATTTCTTTTTTATATGTTTCGCACTTCTTTTTATACACGGCACACTGTTTTTTATATTTATGCAAAAGCTTTTTTGCACCCCGTATGTTTTTGCGCATCTGTGGACATATTCGGCACAATGTATTACTGTCACTTTCCATCATAGCATCTTGTACTTCTGTGTTTTCACAAGACACGTTCATCGGCTCTATTTCAGGAGAATCCTCACGTTTCCGTTTTTTCGGACTGCGTCTGGTATTATCGGTGTGATTATATAATTTCAGGGAAGGAACAGCACCAGGGTAAATTCTGCAAAAATAGGTAGTTCTTAGAATCAAATCTACATTTTAGGAAATTGTTTACCCTTGACTAAACAAATTCTTGTTCCTGAAATCTTGCGTGGTAAAATGGTCGGAACAAACTGTATAATTTTGTATAAATACTCAGGACCTTTTCTTTAAAAATATCATCAAGGTCTGCCCTTTTGCTTCTTGTAACCCATACTCTGCAGCTACAAATTTTAATATCAGTAGGTAGTTAAAAAATGTTTCAAAACATCTAAATACAGGTAAAGTTCTTAATTAATTATAAAGCACATGTAGTAGTTTCAAAATCTCGTGGCACTCGAAACGCACGGCAGAATTTAAAACAATTTCGAACACTAAAAGTAGGCAACACATTATTTACGTTGAGAAACATCGGTAGGTAAAATGCCATACTAAGCATGTAGAGTACACAAATATAGGTGTAATTATTTATATAACTTCATATTAATCGTATGTATCGCGTTTAAATAAATCAAGCCCGCATCTCAAGTGCCACGAGATTTTGAAACTACTCTACTCACATTTCCATATTTTGGGAAACCTGTATTTTATAATTATTACAACCATATATGGCACATACTGATCCCCTTTGACTCATTTCACAGATTACAAATGGATTTAAAGAGCAAAAAACAGTCAGACGCTAATGTAAACACTGGCAAGAACTGTTTAGTTATCAACTCCTACCGCTTGACGGCGTTGATGCGCGTGTCACCGGAAATTTTTCGAGTTTCCCGTATTATATTAGTAAAGTATTTGTTACTACCTACTTCTCGATATTGAACTTGATTCTCAGCGGCGAATAATTTTTTTACAAAATTAATTTTTTTCACGCACCCTACATGTTAACATCTATTAAACAATGCGTCCGAAGGCTTTTACAATGTCACAGCCCTGAGGTTTCAACCCTTAGGCGGACGAAATTCACACTATTTTAAGCAGTATTTTTCAATAAGAAATACGCTAAAAGCCGATTTAGTTATGGAAGATGCATCTCAATTTAACTGCAGTGTGAAAACATATCAAATTTTATTTAATTAGAATTAATTCATTTTCGATTGGAAACCGTTTATACGTGCTTGTTAAAACTGTTTTGTGTTGCTTTGACTTAGAAAAATTTTGCATTCCAATTTTAAACCATTCTAGTTACAATAATCACATAATGTTAAATTTTTATGTTTACGTGTTTAGCACCTTTTCCACTTTCGCTCACAAAGGGTTTTGAACGTTGCTAATGCTGGTTTTTATTTTACTTTTACATCTTCACGATCATTTCGTTTGAGGTTTAAATTTATGCCCATTATTTTTCTTTACTGTGCATTTTTTAATTAATCCCCATTTTGTGTGTCGCAACTTTTATTATTTGCATTGTCGTAGTTAATTGTTTTTCTTTCCATAAAGTTGTCTTTACGTTATACACTGTTGTGAGAATATCTGCTCGATTTCCCTGTTAAGTATAATACTTACATTACTAACACTCACAAAGTAAAGTAAAATAACAGTTCATAAATAATTTTAAGTAGATAATTATGAAATTAACCACTTGCGATATTTTCTATTGTTTAAATTATGTTTAATGTTTAATTATGAATTTTGACTTCTGAATCCTTTTGAAGAGAACACAAAAATCTACATAAAGGGAGTATTAAAGATTTCCACATTTGTTTAAGGGAAAGGTACTTTTCTCATTTTCTTTTTTCATAAAGATGATATTGTCGATACCGTGCATTGTGAGTAGTGGCACCAGGGCCGGCCCTAGACATTTTGGCGCTCCGGGCAAAACTTGAATTTGGCGCCCCCCTCTCCGTTTATTAAAGTAAATCGCATGCTCCCATAACATAAAGTCAAGAAAACGTTGAAAAAAATTAAATAAAAAAAAACATTTTATTGAAAACTCGATCATTAGGTAACAGGTATGTAACAGATAAGCAATTTACCACTAAGGTAAAATAAAATAACGAAAATTAAAATGAACTAATGCTTACTAATATCCTATAATATAAATGAATGCTAACTAACCAAAGTATTTAGAATGCCTTTTTTCTAACTTTTCTTTCGGCAAACTCACGAACCAGTGATTTCAAGTCTAATTTGTCACTAATTTGGTGTTCTATAGCTATCATTGCCAATCCATTGAGACGATTTTGCGTCTGCATCGTTCTGAGATAATTTTTTATTATTTTTAGTTTTGAAAAGCTTCTTTCCCCTGAAGCCACAGTGACTGGCAATGTAAGTAGGATTCTTAATGCTATACTGAGGTTTGGTGCAAGTTTAAGTGTAGCGATAAACTTGAGGACTTCAACGGGGGTTTCCTTTTTTGTTAATAATGACGAAACAATGCTTATTTCATCGGCCAGTTCCAGGGCGTTAAGATCGCTTGAATTTCCATCAGTTAAAACTACTTCCAAATCTTTGCAATAAGCCAGTAGCTCATTTCTGCGCATGTCTTTTAAACCAAAAATATTATACAAAGAGCTGAAATAATTACTGTGAGTATTTAGCAAATTATATCTGGTTTCAAGGCATTTATTGCTTGATCTACAGTGTGAAAGAAAAGTTCTATTTTATATTTTGTTTGAGGTCTTGAACGGGTTCATCCGGGCCCTCATACAAAACGTTTCGTGTTTTGTTTCTGATACGATGACGTGGTGTGGTGGCTTCGAAATTAGCTTCCACGTCCACCTCTGAAGCAAGCTCGGTTGCTTCTAAAATGATGCTTTCAAAAGCTTCATCTGATCTCAGATTTTCAAAGAAGAGTTTACAGTTGTTAAGCGTATCAATAGCTTGTGATATATCAAAATGTACGGTTTGCAAAAGTTTGCTGATGGGATTAATGCGACTCAAAATTTTGTACCAAATCACAATAGAGCATATAAATTTGAACTGCTTCAAATTATTTAATAATCCGCTAGCCTCGTCTCTAATCATATTATCGATTTCTGGATCTTCATAAATACTGTACAAAGCATCGTAAATTGGTCCAATTTGAAATCGCAGAGCTTTTAATGAGTCTACTCGACTTTCCCATCGCGTATCACTTAATGGTTTTAGGGTATAACTATCAATATATTTAAGTAATATTGCCCAACGAAAAGTTGACGAAGCAAAAATGTATATAACTTTTGAACAATATTGAAGAAGTTTGCAGCCTCAAACGAGGATTTTGCCATATCGTTTACAACCAAGTTTAGCGAATGACTGCTGCATGGAACATAAAATGCTCTGGGGTTTATATTTCTGATTCTTGTTTGTACTCCCGATTTTCTCCTCTCATATTGGAACCATTGTCGTACCCTTGACCGCGCATGTTCTCTACTTTAAGCTCATTTTCTCTAGCTCTTCTACTAAAACCTCCGATAATTCCGCAGCTTTTGATCTCTCAATGGGTAGAAAACCCAAAAGTTTTCATTGATTATCACTTGAACTTCAGACTCTGATTCTTCTATGGAAACATATCTTGCCATAAATGTCATCTGTTCGACTTTACTTGCATCGGGAGTACAGTCGAGAATCACAGAATAATACTTGGCCTTTTGAACTTGTTCAATGATGTGGCGCTTTATATTGTCATGCAACAAATCAATTATTTCATTTTGTATAGTTTTTCCTAGATATGTAGCTTTGATTTCTTCTTTATTAAGAACCCTGCGAACGTGTTCCTCCATTTTGGATCAAACTCAGCCAATAACTGAATGAACTTCAAAAGTTTCCATTATTGTGTTCATAGAGTTTATCTGTTGTTCCTCGAAAAGCTAGAGATCTCTCACCTAGCATTCTAACGACTGATATAATGCGTAAAAGAACTTCGGATCAGTGATTTATCTCAGAATCAATGAGCCTCTGAGAAACTGCATCTATTGTTTTACCCATTTTCAACCGTTGCTTTAATTCAAGCCATGATTTTAAACAATCAATATGCGTTTTACCATTTTCATGATGTGCTAAAGAGTCTCCTAAATGCTTCCAGTCTTTAAATCCTCGATGGCCAAGAGCGCTAGTGCTAGATGGGGCAGCAAAAGTCGACATGGAAAACAATACAAGACGTTTTGAAATAAGGAATATACCATCCATTCTCTTAAAACTTGTTCTCCATTTTTAAGTGCTTTCTTGTAATATTTTGGTGAGAATCTTCTATGTTGATCATCATAAGGAAAATCAAAATTATACAAAGGTGCAGCTGGACCACGTTTAACCAAAAACTCTATCTGCTTCGCGCATGATTTCGGCCATAATCCTGGGTCAGAAGAGATAATTGAGACTGTAGTCTCTTCTAAATGTTTTTCTGAGGTCTGCACAACTTGCAGTTTTTATTTTGGAACTGCACGGAACTGCATCACTACTCAACAAACTCGTTTGAGGTGAATTAACTAGCTCAGCAATGCTGACGTTTGCGTCCAAAGGGGATTCATATCGGGAAAGTCAGTATCCAGGTGCATGTGCTGGGCGTTGTTTAAATGTTGATCGGTAGTGGGAGCGTTGAGACTACCCTCTTTCAAAAAGTTCTGCAGGGCACCTGACTGTTGTTGAAGCTGTGTTTGCTTGTTCAATCTCCGCTTTTAAATTGGCTTCCAGAGGGTTTTTCTTAGCATCAGACATTTTGGTTTCTGAAACCAATTATCAATCCGTATAACATGTATATTAAAAAAAAATAAGCAAACTAACATTTTCGTAAAGGAGAGTAAATAGGCTTTGATGTAAATTATAAAAATACAGTGTCCCATTAAAGTTTTTTGCGAAATCGGCCTTTGAAAATCGTCAATTTTGTTTCTCCTATTTCAGGTAAATTTTAAAACTTGGCAACACTGTCAAAAAAATTTAAAAAATGATGAAGTTCTGTGAAAACCGCACATCGATACCATTTATCGTTTTCGAGTTATAAGCAGTTAAAATGTGTCAGTTTATAGATGGACACCCTGTATAATAAATTGGAATTTGGTATACATTTTAGGCAA
Source organism: Vesta saturnalis (assembly GCA_036346205.1). NCBI lineage: Eukaryota > Metazoa > Arthropoda > Insecta > Coleoptera > Lampyridae > Vesta > Vesta saturnalis. The sequence continues at coordinate 276,631 of JARFJB010001948.1, forward strand.
GGCAACTAAAACTCAATATTAAGAGCAATTTAACCGATGACAATACCCACAGGGTGATGCCCCCTTGCTTACTGCAACGCTTCTAACCCCTAATAATTCGAAAAATAAAATCCTAATTCAATTTAGAAACTTTTATGTTTCCAGTGTTATTTAGGACAAATGTGCGGTTTTGAGACACATTTAACAGTATACCTATAGAAAATTAAAATAATAGTAGAAAAACAGCGTAAAATGACCATGTTTTTGAACAGTTTTCAGCATTTATCTCGAAAACGGTACATTTGTCGTAAATAAAACCATAGACATAAAAGTTTCTAAACTGAATGAAGATTGAAAATTTTCCCAAAAATGTATCACCCTGGGACTACTAATTCTAGTACTACTTGTACGCGATTTTTGAAAATGAAAATTAAAAACTTACCTTCACAAAGACAAACGCACTCACACTGGACAATTTGCAATTGCACAAGCACTTTTTAAAACTTTTGTACAATAATTAAAAAAACTATTTTATTTCGCACCGGCCGAAGTCTAGTAGCAAATAACGCATTGTTTTAAGTCAACTTCCTTATATATGCAGTTAAAAACTCCTGTGACATCTTGTTTCGGTTGGTTTCAAAATTGGTACAGACTTGTAGATTCCTGTATTGTAAGTGTTGCCAATGCCAGAGCAGGGACCGAAAACTTGTAAATTCTTGAAAAGCGATAGTTGAGTGGTTTGGTCATGATGAATTGAACTCAACTAGATTTTGTCTTAATGCTTAAATACATATATTAAATTTATAATGTGCTTAGAAATAAAATGATGATTGATAAAAGTAATAACTTTTATTTTTACGTTTTAGTGCATTTTAAAAAGCTTGTAACTTATTTCTTTTATCAATTTATTTCGTTTGTTTATCTCGGTACGTGTCACGTTACAAAACTAACACCTGCACGTTCCTTTTTAGTACTCGAAATCGATAACAAATTCCTATTTATAAAAGGTAAAATTAAATCTGCATCGAAACCGAATTGAAATTAATTCATCCAAAATTATGAAAATAAGGTGTTTAGCGTAATTAAGAACGGTTCTTAAATTTAAAAGTTTGGAGGTGAATACACGTAATACCTTTATAATCTGTTTAATTTATGTACGTGTTTTATTACAAAAACATGCATCTGCACTTTTAGAATAAAACATACCTCGTTCTTCCACATCCACGGTTTACCTTACGCTTACGTTAAGATTAAATGCGTTCTCTATAGTTAAATATTTCGTTCACTTTTTATTTAATTAGTGACGGATAAAAGCCATTTTAAAGTTGTTTCGATTGCTCGCGAAGCGAGCCTAGGGGCGCCGCTAGACGCCCGACCCCTAACGAAGTTAGGACAAGGAAGGCAACGCCTTCCTTGATGATTTTGGCGCCCCTAGAGCTTTGCGCTCCGGGCGGCCGCCCGGATCGCCCTGCCCTGGGGCCGGCCCTGGTGGCACGTTGAATAATAAATATAAATCGTTGGTTTTGTAAAAATGCATATATTCATACGTATAGCGTAACTATTGCTTCAGATTAGAATCATTTTATTCATTTTAAAAGATATTACAATTTGTCTGAAGTCTTCTGTGAAAAGCAAATTATGTTTGTTCGAAAAACTTCAAAGGCATTTTCCTACAAAAAGAATTTTGTATTTCAATTGCTATCCTTTATACTTCAAAACTATACTCGTTTTAACATTGAGAAATAGACGTGAATGCAAATAATCCGTTTTTTTTGCAAAAACAAAACAAAAACGAGTGTTTCTACATTTATTCAGTAATTTATTCAAACAAAGCAATTATTTAATTCATGCATATTAAAGTAAATTGATATAACATTTGTTGTTTGTATGCTTTGTCCGGTATGATCAGTGGCGCCGGAAGACTCAAATATAGAGAAGGGGCAAAGTAAAATAGATTAAAACTTTTACACATTCATCATTAAAAATACATACAGGGTGAGTTTCTTTTCATTTTAAGCATTGGCATCTCGGAAACTATAAGAGATAGATTCGGTTAACCCTTTAAGTCGCTGTGGTCAGTATAGTAAAGACGTCAATAAGGACTAGGTTTTACATTATTAGAATTGCAATATCAGCGGATTATGATAGCTGTGGGAGACGCATACTTTTCAATACAACACGATGTTTCAGTCGTACCATTGGCGCGCGTGTTGGCACGTCACAGGCTATTTTCAAGAAAAAAGTAGGATGCCGCTGATTTCTCTAAAAATAAAAAATATTTTTTAATTTTTTGTTCAATTGTGAAGAAAAAAGCTCTCTTGACTTTTTATCGTACGATCTACCGTTTTTGAGTAACAAAAACATTTTAGTGCATGTCCATCTATCATGCGTACAAAAATATTTTTAAACATTCCTGTATTATTCACTGACATATCACTGACATATTGAATGAGTCTCGTGATTAATAATTTTGGATGTGTCGAATTTGTTGAAGTTCCTTATCATGAATCGCTATACGAATGCCGAGATGACCGACATGCACTACATTTATGGACTTGCTGATGGGAATGCATTAGAAGCTAGGCGGTTGTATACTGAAAGATTTTCGGGCCGCATTGCGCCTGATAGAAAAACTTTCGAATGTATTCATCGACGTCTTTATGAAACAGGCACATTAAGACGAAATGGAGGAGCAGGAAGGCCAAAGACAGCAAGAACGGTAGAGCTGGAAGAGGATGTGCTGGACATGATTGAAGAAGATCGAGGTACTTCTACTCGAAAAATTGCTGACGCTTTGGATGTAAGAAATGGGACTATTTGGCACATTCTTAAGGAAAATTTGTTGTATCCATTCCATATACAACGCGTTCAAGCACTTCTTCCTGCTGATTTTCCTCCTCGCATTGCATTCTGTCAATGGCTTTTGCACAAAATGGTTCAAATCCCTCAACTCCTGATGTTGATTCTGTTCAACGATGAAGCGAGTTTTTCAAGAAATGCAATACGGAATTTCCATAATAACCATGTATGGTGTGAAGAAAATCCAAATGAAATTGTTGAAGATCGTTTTCAACATCAGTTTTCTTTGAACGTTTGGATTGGGGATGTGGGTGACTGCCTAATTGGACCGGTATTTCTACCCGGGAGACTTACCGGAGAGGTGTATCGCAACTTTTTGGAAAACACGCTTCCTGGATTTTTGGAGGACGAACCATTAGCAATTAGAAATGAAATGTGGTACATGCACGATGGCGCACCAGCGCACTTTAGTCAAGTAGCTCGTGATTTGTTAACAGAAGCATACGGAAATCGTTGGATTGGCCGGGGTGGACCTCATTTATGGTCTGCACAATCCCCGGACTTAAATCCCCTTGATTTTTTCCTGTGGGGCCATTTGAAGTCCTTGGTGTACGCTACTCCATTGGAAAACGTAGAAGACTTAAAAATCAAATCATTGCTGGGTGCAACTCAATTAAAACAGATCCTGGAGAGAGTTCGCCAGTCAATGAGGAGAAGATTGGATTCTTGCATCCGAGCTCGAGGTGGTCACTTTGAACAGTTTTTGTAATTATTGGTTGGTAAAATTTTTGGTTTGGTGAAATATTTGTTTTTGCCCTTGAATGAAACCCTTGATTTTTAAAACTTTTTTTCTGTAATAAATGGATATGCACTAAAATGTTTTTTTTTTACTCAAAAACGGTACGTCGTACGATAAAAAGTCAAGAGAGCTTTCTTCTTCACAATTGAACAAAGAAGTAAAAAATATTTTTTATTTTTAGAGAAATCAGCGGCATCCTACTTTTTTCTTGAAAAATAGCCTGTGACGTGCCAATACGCGCGCCAATGGTACGACTGAAACATCGTGTTGTATTGCAAAGTATGCGTCTCCCACAGCTATTGACACGCATATAATTTCATTATGATATCTCAAGCCGTTTTGGAAAAATCTAATTTTGACTGTTTTTTTAAATTAAACTTCAATACGCTGTAGATCGGTAACGAAGCGTTTGTGGACCTATGTTTATAGAAACTTTATTGTATAAAATGACCTGAGCAATCACCCCCTTTAATATTGCCGAATCTTTTTTATTAAACACCCTGTATATGTTGTTGCTAAAAAAGCTGTATTAGAAAAATACACCTTACTTATACGTTTCTATTTGTCTAGTAGTATGTACTAAAGGAATGCCATGCTAGATTTTTATTTCTTTTTTGCACGTACATAATATTCGTGGTTATAGATATAGATATGACCACAAAAACGCCTGTTTCTCAATTGTTAATATTTTTTTGCTCCTAGCTTACTAATACTTATGTTTTGGTTTATTATATATGAGTTTAATACTTATTGCACGTACATAAACTAAACAGTGTTTATATGCAGATCACCCAGAGGCGTCGCGTATGGGGGTTGTATTGCAGGTGTATGTGCCATGAGCTCGTATAACTACAAAATCTAGTTACTTTTTTTATATATAATATTGAATGCACTTAGATGGTTATGCTATTTTTATAAGTACATGCTTCACACCATCTGATTTTCTTTTTCTTTATTGTTTAACCTTTATTTTTTCTGAAACTAAATAATATTGGCAAATAGAAATAATCAGAACGTAACACTGTATAAGGTTACTTCCTCTTTCAGAAAATGTCTACAAAACTTTATCTTCAGAGGATGCTATAGATTCTGAGTACGATGGGGACAGTGACGCTGAAGATGGAATAATAATCGAGCGCCAAACAGTTTCGAGTAACACGCCAATAATAGTAACGAGGTATTCGTCACCATGCAGCCCAACGGTATGTTTAAGCGCACCATCTACCTCAGGTAGCAAACAAAGCACAACCCAACCTATCACTTATGCTGGGTATGAAGAAGATAGTGACGATTCTGTGGCGGATCCTACATACCAGAGAAATGACAACAAATTTCCAACTCAAACACAGATGTATTCGGACGATACCTCAGAAAATGAAAAAGTTCACAAGAATAAATCCGATAACGATTATTGTTTTTCAAAGTCAGTGTACACTGGTACCCACTTTAAAAATTCTCACTTTGACTTGCCATTCGGGCCTCGTTTACAAGTGAATGATATAGACAATCCTCTCGAGATATTACAATCCTTTCTGGATGACACAATATTAGATAAAATAGTTATGGAATCCAACAGATATGCCACTCAAATCGGTACAGAACTGAATCTAACTATTTCCGAACTAAAGAGTTTTCTTGCGGTATTAATCATTATGGGATTTCATCAATTACCATCAATGAAGCTTTATTGGTCGTCTAATAAAACTTTAACGGTCAGAGAATTGCTGATATATTTACACAAAAAAGATTCCTAAAAATTCTAAGATGCCTACATCTAAATGACAACCACAAGACGCCTGCTAGGGGAGATCTGGATTTCGACAGGTTATATAAGCTAAGGCCACTCCTCGATCACTTAAATGATACGTTTTCTGATCTCTTTTTGCCATCAAGAAATGTGGCTGTAGACGAAAGCATGGTGAAATTTTAGGGTCAGTCAGGACTCAAACAATATATGCCAATGAAGCCGATAAAACGGGGCTTTAAAGTGTGGCCGACTCTAAAACTGGATATATGCTGAAATTTAGAGTCTAAAAATAGAAAGTTGGAAGTCGAACTCTGTGAGTGAAAGATATTTCTGTGTGTAAATGGAAGGACAAGAAAAAAATGTGTAATAGTAAGCTTTATGCATGATCCAAATATCATAACAAGTACACAACAATACTAATAAAAAGTGCGACAAAAAACTAATACTGTCACACCCATTGCAGACTATAATCAACACTATGGGTGGTGTGGACAGTGTTGACCAAACTATGGCATACTACAACATATACGTTGGAAAAGTCATCGTTGGTGGGTTAGAATATTTTATTTTTAATTGATTCTGCGATAGTAAATAGTTACATTTGTAACTTAACTCTAGCAAGTCGAGAAAAGGCCACATTTCCTAATAAAACTTCTCTTCAGAAAAAGTTTGTCCCAAAGGGGGTTCAAGAGAAATGGGTATTTTTTTATTAATTTAAAATTCTTATTTTAGCGGATAAGCTTCTAACAGATATAAGTTTCCGGAAGAGGCCTGGACCTACGGTCATGGTAACTAGCAATAAAATGAAAAAACCCTCTGGTCGGTCGATTGAAATGGCCAATACCACCAGACTGACAAATGTTGGTATTCATATGCCTATAAAAGGAACCATAAGACGATGTGCACGATGTAGCACTCGAGCAAAAGCAGTAAGATCAGTGATTACCTGCAGAAAATGTAATGTAGCTCTTTGCTTGGACTGCTTCGCACCATTTCACGAAGATTAAGAAATTATTATGTTTTAGTGTATCGTATTAACAATCAGTATTTGTATAAAATAAATGTTGCTTTTGTTCTTGCATATTGTTTTAAAAGTGGTTAATTTATTAACCACTGCTCACGTTATTTTTCCTTAGTTCTAAAGGTACGGTGGTTAATACACTAACCACCCCCTATCAACATTACTAAATCTGTCAGATTTTTTAACCATTTTTTTGGATCATTAATATGCACTTAGATCACATTTAACATGTTACAGACAGAAAATTGTGAACAAAACGTTTTGCGCCTTAAGAGGGTTAAATGGAGAAAGAGTTGCAATTTTATAAACCTAAATTAACGAGACTTTCAGTTGTATGTAATTAGTATGCACAGCATGTTATGCATTAAAATGTCTAAAATTTTTATTCGTGTCATTTTGTTGTATTCCTAATAACGATTCTACACCATTTAAAAGAAAAATCACTAAACTTGTTTTCGCTCATCATAGTTTGAAATGAAAAAAAAAACTGTATTTATTATGGCAAGGGTGTAAAACGGCCAAAAACCATAATAATTAATTCATTTTTTCCATGGCCAACTGTAAATCAATAATAAAATGGTTATAACTTTGTTATTTTTAAAAATAAATACATCATGTATCGTTACAAAGATTAAAAAAATGCGCATCTGATAAAGGCATTAAAAAAAACAAAAGTTTATAACATAACTTTGGAATAACAAGAAATAGAACAAAAGCGGCGACGCCAGTAGATAAAGCATAAAAAACACTACCATTTCTTCCTCTACATTTTTTTTCTCAAATAACAGAGTTATTTAGAATTAAATAAAATGCAAAACGTTAGTTTTTTTCAAATATCTAGTAAGCCATGAATTTTTTCCAACAACTGAAAGTCTCGTTAATTTAGGTTTATAAAACTGCAACTCTTTCTCCATATAACCGAATCTCTATCTCTTGTAGTTTCCGAGATGCCAATGCTTAAAATGAAAAAAAAACTTACCCTGTTTATACGGTTATAAAAAATAAACTTCCATGTTATTTTTCTAATCGGAGAAAAGTAATAAGAGATTTATTTTGTTTTGAGAAAATTTATTAATTACTTTTTGAATAAACGTGTCTTTATTTGTATTCACAGATTCTCTGTGAACGCTAAGCATACAGAGACCAGAAAGTCTCTCTTGAGACATGGTTGATCTCAACCAGGTTTATACCCGTTGGAACGTACCAAAAGATCTTTCAATTGTTGTTGTGGTAGGAGGCAAGGCTAAAAGAATCTGTAACGCTTTTTTGATGCAAGGAAAAATCTGGCAATATTTATCTATTAATTCAACAACGTCGAGCTCGGTCTCAGTATCGTTACTTTTGACTTTTGAAACCCACATTTCTTTCCAAGTTTCAGTTTCATAATTCAAGTTTTCGATTTCATACAGTTTTGAGATGTTATGAATCTTTGATTTTAGCAAACTAAATGTTTCTGTATGATTAATTGCGGGTGAAAAATAGACAGAGCAAATGCACTATCCGTCTCTTGGGACTTCAATGGACTGTATAATTTAATCCTGATATGGAGTAAATAAACCTGTTCAGGTCCACAATCATAAAAAAAAATAATAATAATAATTTTCAGCACTATCACTGGAGTAGTCAGTGTTTGCGTTGCAGCTAATCTACGTATTTTAATATCAATGTCAACTTTTCTTCCGTCCACTACACATTGTTGAAATATATCTTTAAAGTATTTCTCTGCATCAGTCCTGTGATGTTTCAGAATAGATAAAAGTAATTGAATATGTTTGTTCCTGAATAACAGGTTTATTGTTTTTACTTGTAAAATATTAGAGTTTGGCACTATAGTGTGAAATAATATGCAAACACACAATAAATTTAAGAGTGGAAATTGTGCATAACAACTGGTTGGATTTCGATCGTTTATATCCATTTATTGCCATCGTTCTAGGGCGTTTCTTATTTCCTCAAAGTGTTCCGAAAATATTCTAATAGGGTTATACTTGACAGACCATCTAGTTTCACAAAATAAGGGAATGTTGGGTACATATTTTCTCCGATATGGGCTTTCGCGGAAAAAGTGAATGACTTTTTCTTATAATAGTTACTAAATTTTGCACATCCTGGACCACCAAGTTAAGTCTGTGTGAAGCACAATCAAAAAAGAGAGCTTTGTTATAGTTCTCACGAATTATTTTCTGCACTCGCGGCCTGCCATTGTACAACCATCAAATCCTAATCCTACCAACTTTTGCATATTTAAGCCATAATTTTCGCATTTCGTCTGTAATATTGATGATGATATACCGTCTGCATTCATGGACCTATGTTCAGTAAATCCCAAGAATTCCTCACGTACTGAATTATATTTATCCACGAATCTTACTCCTATTGAGAGCTGCACAATACCAGAAATATCAGCAGATTCATCCGCTAACACTGGCGTTCACTTTTGTAATAGTTCCTTCACCGCAAATCTTAATTAATTCATTCTGAGTCTGGTGTGAAGTATATTTAGTATTTTTTGCACAATTCTCCAAATGATCTTTTAATACTAAATCTCCGCTCTCGGCCCTAAAATATAGGAGATCATCAAAATTTCCAGTGGTTTTACCACAGAGAGGTAAATCGTGGATACCACAAAACATTATAGTGGAAATAATTGGCAAAAGTTTTTCTCTATTAGACTTAACTTGTTCCTGTCCATAGCTACTGAGCTGTTCAGTGACACAAGTACTTTTACCCTTCATAACATGTCGAACAGCTTTTATTGTCGATGAACGATACCACTCCGAACGCATATCTTTGCAATTCTTGAAAAGTTTTAAAATGAATGATCCAAAAACCCCTCATCTTACATTCGGTCGAAATGTAACACAAGTTCACCCTTAAGTTTACTGAAATAAACTAACCGATCGTAATTTTGTAACCATTCGTAACGAAAAACTCTTTTCCATCTGAGTCCCTTGTAAAATTGTAACCTGAATCGGGAACAAAATGTCGAGTCAATAACGCTCATCTTATTTCGTCGGAAATAGAAGCATGCTTTTCAATAAAATTTTCTATATCTAAAGGATGAATATCAACAGCAGTAAAAATAAAATATGATTTCATAGAATAGAAAAAATCGTTAAGTAGAATAGAACAAAACTCCTAGTTTTTACTTTTCTCTAATCTTTTGCCAGAAAACAACAATTGAAAAATGAACTAAAAAAATGATACAAATCATCTACTTTGAAATTCTACTTAATAAAACTACGGTATAGTCTGTAAAATCCAGTTTCGGACTAGCGCTTTACTTAACACCAACATATACCGGGTGTAAATCAAATAGGGGCCACCCCTGTAACGTTTGAACTGGTCGTTAGATTTTGTTGAAGTTTTGATGGGTTATATTAGAGCCAGTTTGGCATTTTTAACGTAAAAAACCATATGTCTGTCGGTTATTGGTTGAATGTTGGAGTGTGTATGGTGCGTAGTATTGTCCTTTCGCAGGAGGCGAGGGAATGGAGCTGGTTGATTGTTAGGCTTGCGTACAATGGAGCGGGGTAGTGGAGTATCGGTCGAATGTAAGTTTTGTAAGTGTGTTGAAGGGTTTTGGGGTGACAACCTCCGACGTTTCCTCGCAGCATTTTCAATAGTGATGCGCAGTTGCGTATCTTATTGAGAGCGCCGCTAGCGTCGGGTTGCCAGGGTAGGGTCCGGGAGAACGTGATACCTAGGTATATGATTGTGTCTTGTAGTTGTAGTCTTTGTCCGCGTAGGGTCAAGTAGATGTTGGAGGCTTGTCTGTCAAATTTGGATAAATTCGAACGTCTAAACAGTATTGTTTGTGTTTCGTTTGGGTTGATTGTTAGTCTCCACCGGTTGGCCCAGTTGGAGAAGTGGGTAAGTTGTTGAGTTATTAGTCTGTTTGTCCCGTCACTGCCCTTACTGGTCGCCCAGAGAGCAGTGTCGGGAAGCCTAACTGTCGTAGTTTTTATATTAGTCCTGCGTGTCATACTTTGTCAAAAGTTTTTGAGGATTCGGTATATAGCTTTACTAAGGGGTCTTGGCAAGAACGGTTTGGTCTGAAGCCGAACTGGCTGTTGGGATGATGTCGTTGGCTTCGAGCCTTCAGGACATGATAGTTTCTAGACATTTTCCTATACAACTTAAGAGGCAAGTCGGTCTGTAGGATGAAGGTTGGGAAGGATTAGATCTAGGTTTGGGTAACATGACGGTTGAATACAACTTCGATTCCGCCGGGGAATAGGATAGCACTAGGCATCTGTTGTATATTTGGGCTAACTGTCTAAGAGCGTTTTGTGGAAGGTTCTTCAGTATTTGGCGGTTAAGTCCGTCTTGTTCTGAAGCGGAATTTCTACCTTGCTTAAAAGTTTGTAGTATTAGATCGGGTGAAATGGAGCTAAGGAAGGGGTCGTTGTCGGTTAGTACGTGCGGTCTCTGGTTTTGGTTTAGGATTTGGAATGCCTCAAGGTGGTGCCCGAGTCGAGCTTCGAAATCGTTGTCAAACGATGGATCGTTGGAGATAGTGAAGACGGTTTGCAGGTGAAGGCCGAACAGGTCGGCCTTCTGTAAAAATTCCAAACTGGCATTAATATAACCCACCAACATTTTGAACAAAACCTAACGATCCGTTCAAAAGTTACAGGGGTGGCACCTGTTTGATTTACACCCGGTATACACTATTGCGGTTTCCTTTCTACATGTATAATTTCAATATGTAAAGCAATAATGTGCATTAGTTATCTGAATGAAGAATTATACTATACGTTTGAAAATATTCGTCATAATAACCGCCAGGTTAGCAAGAAATACAAAATAAAACAACCATACGTTTTCTTTCGAACTTTAACAAATGACATTGCAGAAGTTTAAGAAAACACATGGTTGCTTTATTTTCTATTTCTTTCTAACTTGACGGTTGTTATAGTATAATAATAGTGTAATTCTAAATTCAGATAACTAATACACGTTCTTGCTTTACTTGTTGAAATCTTACATGTAGGAAGGAAACAGCAATAGTATACATGTCGCAGCCAGATAATAAAATTGGTCATTTCATGAACAGTCTAGACAGTTTATGAAGCTCTGACACATTATGTAACGAAAATGTATTTCACAAGATGTCTAATAATTGTAAACATTACATGAAATACAAAAGTAGTTCTGACGGTTTATGAAATACAACACTTTTATTGCAGAAAAAATACCCAGGTATTTCAAACTTAAAAAAAAAGGATCATATACCAATAAACTCTTATTAATTTCAGTAACAAGACAAAACTACTAAAAAAACATAAATGGAAAAATTTAACTGGCCTTTCTCCTTACTTGTTAACGCAGGGTAATGACTGGTGACAACGGCTTGCATAAAGATTTCTTCTTTCTACATACACACCTACCACTGTTACACTGCGCCCTGCCTGGTTTGCACGTGGACTTAACGTAGCCTTGTCCGCCACTTGTTTTCATCACTGCTTCTCTGACCGACAAGAATTTGGTTTGATCAACAACTTTAACTGACAAAAACGACGCACCAGATAGTATTAAGCTTTCAGAGCCAAACCAGCCCTTTATAATTCCATACTTGCAAGCAATTTGATTGACCCCATTCGTTTGATCTATAACCACACAAGTCATATTTGGAGGACTTGCATTTTATGAAAATCATAGGAATGGGTGCGCATTTTCTTTGCTGCAAGTTTCATTTTCATTCTTGGGCTGTTTCGTTTCCTATTAATTGCTTCATCGGTTTACGCACAAATTGCATACAGTATTTGTAGTATCTAGATTGCTAATACAGATAGTAGAACAAGTAGTATGGAATTTTCTGATGCACCTAGAGCATTGCGCTTGACCTGTTGTTATTTCTTGACAGCATATACAACACGGATCTAGAGGGGATTCTACTTCATACTGGAGCTTATCAATATTTTCTGGATTCGAAGTCCTCATTATTATCGGGTAGGACAATATTTCCAGGAACGCTTTGGCGTTCAGACTCTGCAGTGCGCTCTGTGTTGTTCTGGGTTGTGCCTACAGTAATGTTAGGATTTACAACTGAAGAATGACCAAAGTCATCATCGACATTTTTGGATTCATTGAGAGAATTTTGTAAAATGTCTTGTAGTTCCTCTTACGTTTGTAACGTGTTAGCCAGTGGCAAAGGAATGTTACTTCAAGAAAGTCCTATTTTAGGATCACATCCTAACAAAGCTTTGTATGGCGAACGACCAATGGTTCTGTGAAAAGAAATGTTTTTTGCCACTGAACAAATTGCAACCTGAACGACCATTTCTTTGAATTATTGTCGGCCATCCACGCACCTAAGATATTCTCTGTATCTCGATTGGACCTGTCTCTGCTTCCCTGACTTTGAGGGTGCGCCGTGGTGCTCAAAAAATCGTTCGTGTTTTAAAGACCTTTTTATCCACTTATACTCGAATATACTAATCTTTTTGTATAATTTTTCTGATTATACTGTAACATGAATTATAATTAAAGCAACACAATATTTTTATATTTCCTTAAGATACTAAATATCTTTGTAACATGACATGTTTCACAACGAAAAGAGAAAAATGTTTTCTGTAAGTGGTCCAGTTCGACTGTTGAGCAGTATATTACAGACATTCTGCATTTACCAAATACAGCAATAAATTCAAATTTACCACAAACAGATTTCAATTGTCAGCTTTCAGAAATTCCCTACGGCCTACGGAATTAGATTGGAATGTTGTGCAAAACAAAGAGCGTTTTAGAAAGTGAAGGAAAGCCTTCAGATTATTGATTAAACCCTGCTACAACAAATCGTTGCGCACCACTGGATAATGAAGATCCCAACAGCGAATATACAAAAGCAGCTAAAAAAGATTCAAAAACTCCGCTTATCTTCGTATCTGGCGTCAAAGCTATTCGCCTACTAACACAATTACTAGATATACTACCTAATCAAAGCTTTAGCCGAAAATAACACTGAGTTTCACACTTACAAATTAAAACAGGAACGCAGTTTCAAAGTAGCCTTAAGAAATTTGCACCCATCCTCAGACTTAAATGAATTACAAAAACAATAATAAGAACATAGGCACGATGTTGTTAACATTTCTAATATAAAACAAAAAGGGGCAAAAATAGAAATCCCACTACTTTTCGTCGAACCCAAAGTAGCGGATAATTATATGGAAGTGTACAAAATTGACAAGCCTCTCCATTCAATCATCAAATTTGGACTACCGCACGTAAAACGTGAACTTCCACAGTGTGCTAAACGCCAACGTTTTGGTCATATAAAAAACTTGTGTAACCGAACAGAATGATGAGTAAAATGGACAGGCACTACGTCTCAGTGTCAAAGAGTACAGAAAACCAATGACGTCCAGTGTGTTAGTTGGTTTACAAGGAACTGAGACAAAGAATGTGTCCTGCACTAGGAATGAAACAATTGGATAATACACGCCAATTACTAACACAACCAGCACAGCAAGTCTCACACGGTAACGTAAGCTATGCACATGCTCATACACTAAAAGAACAGACTCCACACGACAACATAACATCAACACAGCAAACTAACACTAATGATAATTCGAACGATACGAAAGAATTAAATAACATGCTAAAAGTGCTAATGGAGCGAATGACCACTATATTAAATTTACTGACGACTTTAATTACAAATATGATTATTAATCGGCCGACACATTAAAATAGCAATATGGAATGCAACCGGCCTGTCGCAACACAAACAAGAACTTGAATCTTTTATCAAACAGCAATGTATTGATATTACACTGATCTCTGAAGCACGCTTCACTGAAAAAAGCTACATGAATATCCCAAGCTACATAGTCTACGCTACACAGAATCCACGCCGGCACAGTAGTAATTGTTAAAAGTTCCCCTAAATATTATGAACTTCCAAAATATGGTCGTGAGAACGTTCAAGCTACCTCAATAGTTGTGGAAGATTGGAACGGACCTCTAACCGTTTCAGCGATCGATTGTCGTCCAAGATACAATAACAAACAAACAGACTTTGAAGAATACTTTCAAACACTAGGAAACCGCTTTATATCTGGTGGTGATTATAATTCTAAAGACGAAATGTGGGAGTCAAGACTTACTAAAACTGAAGGCAGGGAACTAATGAAAGCCATAATTGCAAAAGATCTAAATATCTTGTCGACGGGTGAGCCTTGCTATTGACCGACAGATTTAAATAAAATTCTCGATCTACTCGACTTATGTGTAACAAAAGGTATTAACTTAAAGTATCTCAAAGCTGATTTCTGTCTTGATTTATCGTCGGATCATTCACCTGTGATGGTCACAGTAGGCATTAATATTATCATTAGAGAATAACCACCATCTTTAGTAATAAATACACGGACCGGTTCAAAGAGTGTGAATACCTGTGATGAACACGTTGCAAAAGTCAGCGTCTTCTCTTCTACCAATTCTAGCCCATTGATCACCGTCGATACGTACCAGTGAAACATGTTGATGTGGCTACTTGGTTAAATCGACGTTTAATGTCTGGAGATCTTATTGTTTGCCATAGTTTGCGCAGCGTTCACTTTATAGCTATTTTCCTATTTACTATTATAGGGCATTCTGAGCTTTGTATATATTGGATCCGTTCGGCGTGCTTTCCACGAAAAGTTCTGTATGACTCAATTTATTCCATTACTTTATGTATGGAAATTCTTTTCAGATGAAAATAAAAATCAAATAACTTTATATAAATTTTAGTAAAAGCACATATAACATTACGTAGCATGTTGACAATCAAGTTGCACAGAATGGTACAAATTAATTAAGAAATTGTATCTTTACAAAAATTTTTAGCCATACAATTCTTTAGAATACTTACATTTTTTGGTTTTTTAATGGTGCATTTTATATTTATATTTTACATAAATCTACACGTTTCGATAACAGTTAGTGTGCAGTATTGATAGTATTTTAATAATTGGTTAAGATGTTAGAATAGATTTATGAAATATACACACGCACACACCTAACGCACGCACGCACGCACGTACCCATGCACATGCCCACCCGCCCACACGCACACGCACGTGCACGAGCACACGTACACACGCGCACATCCGCACACCCCCATACACAACCCCGCGAATCCACCCACACACCAAAACCACCCACCCACCAAACCCCATCTACAAGAACACGTATACGCACACGCAACGTACGCGCACGCCACGCGCACGCGCAAGCGGACGCGCACGCACGAGCACGCGTACGCGCACGCACACGCACAACCACACGCACACGCACAGCACAAAACACACAAACACACAAACATACAAACACACAATCACATACACACAAACACACAAACACACAAACACACAAACACACAAACACACAAACACACAAACACACAAACACACAAACACACAAACACACAAACACACAAACAAACGCACACGCACACGCACCGCACACGCACCGCACACGCACATGAACACGCACACGCACACGCCACGACACGCACACGCACACGCACACGCACACCACACGCACACGCACACGACACACGCACACACACGCACTACACCACACGCACACAGTACACACACAGCACACACACACGATCACATAACACAAACACAAAACACACAAACACACAAACATACAAACACACAAACACACAAACACACAAACACACAAACACACAAACACACAAAACACAAACACACAAACACACAAACACACAACACACAAACACACAAACACACAAACACACAAACACACAAACACACAAACACAAACACACAAACACACAAAAAAACACAAACACAAACACACAAAAACACAAACACACAAACACAAAAACACAAACACACAACACACAAACACACAAACACACAAACAACAAACACCAAACACCAAACACCAAACACACAACACGCAAACACGCAAACACACAAACCACAACAACACAAAACACAAAACTACAAAACAGCACTAAACACAGAAATCACACAACACTAAACACAAACACACAAACACTACAAACACACACACACACAACACACAAAATCACACAAACACACACAAACACACAAACACACAAACACACAAACACACAAACACACAACACTACAAAAATCACCACAAACACCACAACACACAACACAACACACACACAACAACACAACACACACACACACACAACACCACACACACACACAACACACACAACACAAACACACAAACACACAAACACACAAACACACAACACAACAAACACACAAACACACAACACACACACACACACACAACACACACAAACTAACGCACAACACAAAATACAACACCAACAAACACACACAACACACAAACACACAACACACACAAACACAAAACACACAAACACACAAAACACACACAACACACAAACACACAAACACACAATCACACAAACACACAAACACACAAACACACAAACACACAAACGCAGAACTCGAATGAGTCACTAAATAATGTGAGTGTTACCCGTTCAAACCGCACTAGGCGTTCGTGCAGGCTTACCCAAGTAAGGGGGCTTGCCAAGCCTGCTACAGTGGAAATGGGCGGAGTCGGTATAAGGAGTGAAATGATTGAAAGGTAGTTTGAATCAACTTACACTTACTATGACACACACGTGCACGCTGGCACTCATCACCCACACACACACACACACACACACACACACACACACACACACTCACACAAACACACATACACGCACATACACACACACACACACACACACACACACACAACACACACACAACACACACACACACACACACACACACACACACACACACACACACATAACACACACACACACACACACACACACACACACACACACACACACACACACACACCTAGACACATACCTACACACAACCACGCACAACACACACACACACACACACACACACACACACACACACACACACACACCACGCACACACACACATACACACACACACACACACAATATTTTAAAAAAATTACTGTTATTGCATTTTATTTGAGCTTTAATAATTGAAGCTGCCGTATATATAGTTTTATAACAGTCTAACGTTTGGTTCATTTCTAGTTATGACTTTTGTGCTTGAATATGGTTTTGCAAGTTTCGTGCTCTTTTAAAGTTTCACCGAGATTTTTTAATACTCTCCTTTAAAAGAGAAATAACTATACATCCGAAAATTTTGCAAGAGGATCAGTACACGCAGTTATGTGAAACAGAATACAATAGCCAGTCTCGTCAAACTTGCTCTTCATTTCTTAAAAATTTGTACTATAATGTCGACCAGCATCACTGGAAGGAAATTTGTCTGGCTAAAAAAACTTTCTTTCGACGTCTCCTTGGCCATAATGCTGTATCTGAGCTCAAGCTTTGCAGAACACTTCCTGTGGGTGTCACGTTGGTGTCAATCTTTTCAGTCAGAGTGTCGTCAGTTCCAATTGATTTAAAACATTCGTCTAGTCGTTTGACATTATCATGCTCGTATGATTTCGTATTTTCTTGTATTCTCACAGAGATTATTTGTTTTCTTCTTTTTTTTTTGTACAAATCTGAATATAATTTTGTAACGCACCAGCTTATTTTTGCTCTCGTTTCCACCCTTCTTGTTTTGTACTGATAATCAGATAATTTTCTGTTACCGTGAGACATCCTGGAAGGGACACGTACATTTCAAAGTCAACATTTGCTTGCCAAATTACACTATTTGGGTTTCAGTGATGACGCTACCAGTCTTATAGCTAGTTTTCTGGTTGGCAGATTGCAACAAGTTCAACATAATAATAATGTGTCTGATGCAAAGCCATTAAATGCTGGCGTTCCTCAAGGATCAATTTTAGGGCCGCTTTTGTATTTAATGTATACTGCAGACTTTATGAATGTTATATATATATATATATATATATATATATACGTGTAAGTGTCAAAATTATCCGGATGATACTCAGTTCATTTGATCCGGGGGAGGTCAACACTGCTCATGAGATTATCAATTCAAATCTACAACGTTTGGATGAATACTCTATTAAGCACTCATTGTTGATAAAGTTTTATCTGCAATAAATTTAACTTTGAACAACGATACTCTATCTCCGCAAGACATGGATCATAATTTACGATTTAAGGACCATATTAGCAAAAGGCGTATTTTAACTTCAGAAAATTGTATATGGATAGACATTTAATACTACGTCTAGCTAAAATTAAACTAATATATGGTCTAAGAAAATATGATGATGTATCACATACTCTAAGTGCCTTACGGTGGCTTAATATGTTAAATCGCCGAAGATTGCATTTTGCTTGTTTTGCTCATAGGTTGATCCTTAATAAGGCTCCTAGTTACCTTTACAACAAAATTCGTTCTAGAACGGACGTGCAGAATATTAATATAAGACAGAAAGGTTTGCTTAGTATGCTTTTACATAAAACCCATCTTTTTGAAAGATCGTTTTCTTTTAATATTGTTAAGGTACTTAATGCTTTACCTTTCAGTCTAATTCTTTCAAGCAATCGTGTATTTAAATTTTAAGTGCATAAGGATCTTTTCAATAGATGTATAGCCTGACTATTCTCTTTTATTTTTACATGTACTGTATTGGTTGAGATAACTGCCTAAATTTTTTCTTTTCTTTCATATGTACATATGTTTATAGTTTTTAAGATTTACCTTTGGTCCGTGTTGACATTTCGTTTATTAAAAGTCTAATTTTTTAGTTTAGCTTAAGTTTAAAAATAGTCCCATTTGGTGAACTGAACTTCGCTTTTGTGTATATTTTTATATTTTCTTTTATTTTTTAATTTTTACTTATTATATACCTAATTATACCTGCAATAAAGTCCTATTATTATTATAATTCAAAGTAAACAATATAAACTATAAAATAATAATTAAAAATAAAGATTTATCCTTGTTCCTTACTAAGGAAATTCTTATCAAACCTTACAACACAGTATAGTTTTATACTGTGCCTACAACTATTAGTGCTTACCTTTAATACCCATTCAAATTTAAACAACCTCAACTCAAGAGGTTGACAATCTCCCCGAGTAAGGCACGGATTACAAATATGAAATAACTGTACACATCCACACACAAATTACATTACCTTTGAAACTACTTCCACAAAAGCTTCTCACACTTTATAAAAAATCAATATTTTTTGTTTGTTTTTACACCAAAATAATTAAACCCCATAATCAAACGTTACACTAACAATAGAACCATGACCGAGGCTGAAGAGGAAGAAGACTCCTGAACAGTCCACAACAAATCAACGGCAACATAATCAATAATAACTAACATACGATTGAGCATAATAACAAAAAAAAATTACAGAATTAACAGAGTTGGCATAGGGCCTTGGCGACTCATCCCCTAAACAACCTGACCAGCCATAAGAGTCTTAAGATTTTTGCAACTGACCCGGTTGCCCCTGACCTACCACCGTTTTAGATAGAGTAAATACTTTTCCGGACAAAAGCCCAATGTTCTGTTAAAATAGAATTTAACAAAACTACAAAAGTCGCATTGTAATACTAATAACCAAGCAAGCGACCTAGATAGATTTTAATAATAGTTATTCCTAAAGGGGCGCATTTTAAACGAAACATCTCACAACCATAATGTTAATATTATAAAACATCTTGCAGGAATCATTGTACATTGTCTCTAATCGGGGCTCTTAAGTTAATACCGTCCATAATTAAGAATAGCAGCAATCCTTAAATAAATTTCTTAAATAAAATTTTGATGTAATAAAATCCCCTAGCAAAACCGACCATTCTACTACTCACTTTATAGATTACAAAGACATTATCACATAAATTCTTTTTCCAAATATAAAATGAGAATAAAATAAGATTATAACTACTATTTGCACGTAGCTGCAAGACCGTTATCTAAATACTCCACAGAGTCGTATTCAGTAAGGTTAAAGAAACTTTAAATTTCCTATAGCCCGATTTAAAATCAAATTGGAGAGAATTTCCTCCGCAGCACTCGCTCAGACCACATCAAAGAACGGAATGCTTGTCTACTCTCGGTAACCACCGAGTGTTCGTGTTCCAACCGCCCGAATCTCCAGTTCAGTAATTCAATTCAGTTCAGTAATTAACTTAAAGTTTTTTTTTACAATAGTATATTATAATACAAGTTTATAAGCAAGCCTTTAAAGTACGCGCGACTGGTTAAAAAGCACGAGGCGAAGCCGAATGCGGTTTGACGGAGTATTATACGCTATTTTTTATTTTACCTGGACCATAATGAGAGAATTGTAGCAAATACTTCCCCAACGGTGATGTGGAATTAAAAGTAAATCGAAATCAGTTTTTCGGAATAACCTGTGTCATTAATCGTTGCCATAGAACCGGTTCGTGAATTACAAAATGATTGAAAACGATGAAAGCTGCTGCCTTACAAATTTCAAACAATAGCAATTGTACGTTTCATATTCATTTAAATAAGTAGAGATTAGTGTACGAGCATTTATGATTGTTCAAAATTTGAAGGTGAATACCTAGACAACTTTAAAGCACTAGTATTTTAGAATCCCGGTTTCGCACGCATTAGAGTGGTCAAAAGGGAGATTCATGTATAATAAAAAATTATATTTTTGTTAATTTTAAGGTAAATTTTCATTACTAACGAAGTGTTCGCACATGACCGCATGTATGGTATTTTTTGTACTAATATTAATTAATAATATATTACGTAATCTTTAAAGTACATCAATTACTGTAATGAATATTTTTAATTAATCAAGTATCTTACTTGGCAGATTAAGTGGCCTCTTTATTACCTGCAGTGCGATTAAATTCTATTCATTTTAATAATACAATTTAAACTAATTATTTTCATTTTTCAACCAGTTTTAATACGTCAAATTTCATTTCGTATCATAAATTACACTTATTAGATTATTTTGTTTGGTACCCAATGTCAATTAAACCCACGCGTGCGGGAAATTGAAGTTATAATGTTTGTATTGCTCAAGAACCTATGGCACAACTTTCAATGTAAGAGTAAAAGATTGTTTTATTGCAAATTTAATAAAATCACACGTGAAAAGCTGCGAACTTAAACCTTGAGTGGAGCTACTTTGATTTATTTGCTTTGATTTTGCAAGGAAAACGCAAATACATATTAATTTAATAAAGAAGGCAAATTGATTTTAAATGGTTTTGTCATATGATTTACACACTGACACGTTGCCACACTGACACACTCACACATACACACGCACAGGCGCAAGCGCGCGCATGCACGCACGCATGTATATATATATATATATATCTATATATATCGGGTATTTCACGACGAAGGGCACGGACTGTAGCGCTCGACAGCACCGATTTTCAAAATTCTTTCAATGTAATATGATACATCCTGTATATTTTTGCATATTTCAATTGTACGAGTACAATAAACCTAAGTTACTCTTATACTGTATATACGTAAACCTTACCCGAAATATTTGAGATTTTTCAAAATTGTAAGGTAAACCTTTATCAATTGATACCCCTTACTATAGTACAATGAAAAAATAACTATTCGTCACTATGAATAGTCAATATAATGAGCTATCAAACCCCATATGATTGGTTGGAGGAAATTTGTACAGGGTGTTTAAAAAAGTTAATCCTTTTCATTTTTATTTAAACATAATTAACTTGCTTAGTTCAAATGGAACGCCCTGTAGACTTTTATTTCCATTAATGGAGAATTTAATTATCTTTCAAACTGTATTAGGTTTTCCTACATTTAAAAATTGCAGTTATTCCCATTTAATTGAAATATTTACAAGAATTACGTATTTTGAAAGAAAGGATATATCCAGGAGCAATGATTGTTCTAGTATTGACATTTGCAAACTGCCATTGTCATTCTGTATTTAAATTGTAATACTGTCTTTAATTGTGTTTGAAGTAATTACAAAAAGTCGAAAATGAAAATATATTCTATCCAAGAGCGGGTCGATATGATTTTGGTAATCGGCGAATGCGAAGAAAACTGTTAGCTACAAGAATTTACGTTCAGAAATATCCAAACCGCAACCATCCTAATAAAGCTGTTTTCGAAAGACTTCTACAGAGATTCAAAAACACCGGCAGCGCAAGTTACGAAAAAGTGGAAAAAAACGAGTTACAGAAAATGAAGAAAACGAATTTTCAACATTGCAAGCCTTTATTGAAAATCCAAATACCAGTTTAAGTGAAATTCAAAACGAAACAGAAATAAGTAAAACTAGTGCTCGTAGAACACTAAAAAATTATCGCTACCATCCCTATCACATTCAAATGCACCAATATTTAGAAAACACCGATTTCCCACGAAGAATCGAATATATATATATATATATATATATATATATATATATATATATATATATATATATATATACATAGGGTTTTCCACGGTAGGCGTTCGTTAGAAGTTTATGTGGTTAGAAACAATTTAGAAATCTGAATTCTTGGACTTAAGGGTTATTTAAGATTCTCTTTCATTCTAAAATATTTTCAAGGTCATGTTACTTCCGGTTATACCGGAAGTCGCCACTAACTTCCTTATTTTAAATGGAACATCCTGTATATTATTTTATTTTGGATTCTTGACAAAATTTTAGGATAAGTCTTATAAGGGTTTCCTATACCTTTTTCAACTGTTTCTTAGATATCTTGATTTTTCAAAAATTTTGAAAGATGTAACCCTATTTTCAACACTGCTTGTCTTACTTATTTTGACTGATGGAAAGTGCTTCTGGAGTAGACAGAAGCATAAAACTATACTTTTGAAATACTCATTGACAATTGATTTATTGCGTACATGGTGTTCAAAATTTGATGAACTATTAAACAATTTTCAAAGTTGAAAACTTTGTTAATTCAAATGTGACACCCTGTATATTATTGGATGAATAGATGCAGCATTTAGTTATGCATCGTTTGGCTATAACATTACCTATACCTATTATCGACAATTTTCTTGTTAATTAATATTTTCTACTTTAATGTGATTTTTGACAGAAACTGAAATGTTTTTCAAAAATAAAATGAACTTAATTCAAACTACACAAATTCTATTTTATTAAAACAATGAAATAAAACAAGAAGATAACAAAATTGAGAGCATAATAACAAATGAAAAACATAAAACTAATTATTTGAACATAACTAGAAGAAAAGTGATAAAAAGATAAAATGAATCATTACAAATGTTCCACATGACCGCCAATTTGATTTAAGCATTTTATAACTCGTATAACTCCGTATTTTTTATAAAAGTCGATAAAATTCCAAAACTGCAATCTAGTGAGCCTTGATTTTGACACACATTAAAACATTGTTGTTGATTTAATGTCAAATCAGTACAATTTAAGTGATTTTGTAATTTTTTAAGTATTTTTTTTAAGTACTGTTTATAATGGAATGTGTTCAAGAATATTCTAACAATGATTTATTAAATTTGTTTTACACGCATGGTGAATGTGGACGAATTGTTAGGCGAACATGCAGGTTGTTTAACGAACGGTATCCACACCTACCATTAATGACACCTGGAAAATTTGCAAGAATTGAAGCTCGATTTATTGCAACTGGAAGTATAAGGGCAACTCGAACGCATTTAAAGCCAGTAATAGATAATGAAGTTAACGAGGTGAACGTGTTAGCTTATTTTCACGCTTATCCACGAACTTCAATTACAGCAGCTGCACTGGATTCGGATATTTCACAAACATCAATCCACAGAATATTAAAGAA
This sequence comes from Vesta saturnalis, assembly GCA_036346205.1. Taxonomy (NCBI): domain Eukaryota; kingdom Metazoa; phylum Arthropoda; class Insecta; order Coleoptera; family Lampyridae; genus Vesta; species Vesta saturnalis. The sequence goes on from JARFJB010001948.1 coordinate 300,776, forward strand.
GTATAAAATGCATCCTTTTTCGGTAATAATTGTGCAAGGATTACACCTTGGTGATCAGGCACGACAAGTTAACTTTTGTGAATTTATTCTTGTACAAATGACCGAATATCCGAGATTTCTTCACAACATTATTTGGACCGATGAATCAAAATTCGGTAGAGAAGGAATTTTCAATCGCCGAAATAATCACTACTGGGCACAAGATAGTCCTCATGTAACAAGAGAACGTAATCACCAGTTCCAATTTAGTTTTAACGTTTTTTGGATTTGTTATGGATTTTCTAAATACTCTACCTGCATGTGACAGGGCAAACAGTTGGTATCAGTTGGATGGTGCTCCCGCACATTCCACTATAGCTGTACACCAACAGTTGACATTGATGTTTGAAGATAGGTGGATTGACCCACAAGGACCTTGGAACTGGCCACCGAGATCACCCGATTTGACGCCCCTGGACTTTTACCTCTGGGGTCGTATAAAAGAATTAGTGTACTCTAGTCCAGTTCAAACTAGACAGGAATTGCTAAATCGTGTTCACAATTCATTCAATAGTATGTGTCCACACGTAATTCGGAGATCTATTTCACAAGGAGTATATGATAGAGTTATAAAATGCTTAAATCAAATTGGCGGTCATGTGGAACATTTGTAATGATTCATTTTATCTTTTTTATCACTTTTCTTCTAGTGATGTTCAAATAATTGTTTTATGTTTTTCATTTGTTATTATGCTCTCAATTTTGTTATCTTCTTGTGTTATTTCATTGTTTTAATAAAATAGAATTTGTGTAGTTTGAATTAAGTTCAGTTTATTTTTGAAAAACATTTCACTTTCTGTCAAAATCACATTAAAGTAGAAAATATTAATTAACAAGAAAATTGTCGATAATAGGTGTAGGTAATGTTACAGCCAAACGATGCATAACTAAATGCTGCATCTATTCATCCAATAATATACAGGGTGTCACATTTGAATTAACAGAGTTTTTCAACTTTGAAAATTGTTTAATAGTTCATCAAATTTTGAACACCATGTATGCAATAAATCAATTGTCAATGAGTATTTCAAAAGTATAGTTCTTATGCTTCTGTCTACTCCAGAAGCACTTTCCATCAGTCAAAAATATGTAAGACAAGCAGTGTTGAAAATAGGGTTACATCTTTCAAAATTTTGAAAAATTCAAGATATCTAAGAAACAGTTGAAAAAAGGTATAGGAAACCCTTATAAGACTTATCCTAAAATTTTGTCAAGAATCCAAAAATAAAATAATATACAGGATGTTCCATTTAAAATAAGGAAGTTAGTGGCGACTTCCGGTATAACCGGAAGTAACATGACCTTAAAAATATTTTAGAATGAAAGAGAATCTTTTGTATATATATATACATACAATATAATTATAATATAATATAATTGGTGGAAAAGCCAATAAGTTACCACATTTGTTATTACTTTTTTAATATATTTCGGTGCAAAATTTTGACTTTCATCAGAAAAATATAACTACGTGGAAAAAAAAGAGAACATACAAAAAAAGACTTGGCATAGGCACCATATTGTAACACAATAAATATTTAACTATTTTTAATTCATTTATTGGCTTTTCTACCAATTAGGCCTACTGAAACTAGGGAATCCTAAAGATAACATCCGTACATATGTGTTAAAAATCACCTAGTCTTTGTAGTCATTGTTATACATATACATACACACACACAATATATATATATATATATATATATATATATATATATATATATATATATATATATATATATATTATATATGGCAAGACCGAGCTAGTAGCGTAGTGTTGACACGACCTGCTTATCATTCGGGAGGTAATGGGTTCGATTCCCGTTACCGTCTACCTTGTATGAGGTTTTCTCAGGGGGTTTTCCTCATACACATGTAGCGGCATGGTCACTGCGTATATGCACACCATGTACGGCTGCTTAGGCGAATGTTGGGGTAGTATTTTCCCTATCAGAACCCTAACTTCGTTCCTTCCGATCCTATCCTGACCACACCCATCCTTAATCCGACCATGCACATATAGGTAATGTATGTATGTATGCTGGGAATCCATGATTGTGGCTGAATCTCGAGCAGCTCGCTCTCCCCCTAGGGAGAGGGAATGAAATACGTGGCCTTTTCCTTTTTTATATGGTGAGTATTTCACGACGAACGACACGGACTGTAGCGCTTAGACGCCACCGATTTCCAAAATTATTTTACAGAATTTAAGAAAGCTTCATGAATGTCATCAACATTAGGAAAAACAGAAACGTTTTTCTTTTGCATATAGGTTCTTTCTACTTAACCTATATCGATCAAAATCAGACATTTTTTTTAGACGGTAGATGCAGTGAAGATTGGAGTACTGTTTTTAATAAGAATGGTAGGGGGGGCAGGAATGTTTTTATTTGATCTCGCTCCTTACTTCTATATATAATGCTTTTCTTCTCATGCTATTTTTCATATTCCGGAATTTTGTATAAACTTCAAACTTTTTCAAAAGGCCCTGTAATAGCAAATTCATTTTTTAGACAACATTTGGCGGCAAGAATGTGTTCCATAAACCATTGTAGTAGTTGCGCTTTTTGAGTTGTTGCAAATTGTCTGTGAGTATTTAACTCCTCTCAAGTAAATTCTCCATTTATTTCCAGGGTCATCGGAAACATTCTACTCGTCATAGTTAAAAATATTGTATGGCGGTACATCGTTCTCCTAAATCTGTAAAATACCCTGAAAGTGTGCCTATCGGTATATTTAAACGTGTTTGCTTAATATTTGCGGAAGAAATTGAACAGAAAATTTTTCATACGGCTTTAGGACTCCAATTGTTCAACCTTTTCCTAGTAAATGATTTCTGAAATGTACTACCTTATTTATCTAAATAACATTTTGCATTATTCGTAAATCTAATAAACCAGCTGATTTGGTCACTACTGAAAGAATCGGCTTTTCTTCCACCTCATAAAGAATTTACAGTAGCTGTTTGCGTACTAATATGCTAACAGCTATTTTGCTTAGAGCCTCATTCAACGCTCCTTGGGTGTAATTCCGGTATACCCTTGAACCGAGATTCTTATTAAAGCTCCGTACCGTAATATACTAAGTTAACTAACTAAAACGAGGAAATACCCATTCACGTATCTACTCTATTTAATTATTTCATAGATGGATTAGTTTTCTCACCAGTTAAACGTGACCCCGTTATTCAACCCTGAATCTATTAAATGTTTAAGCTATTCCACAATACGTAATTAATTCTGTATTGTGTGTTTCGTAACTGTGGTTTCATATTAGTTTATATTTCCACAGTTTTTGATTTATAGTGCGATATTTCGGAAGCGGATTCTGATTCCGTCATCAGGCTTAGTCCTGTTTTCGTATTTGAGTCGAATTGACATGTTATGATTTTTTCCCAAGCACTTGACTACTATCAGATTCGAACTTTGGCACCCTTCACTTACAAGTCCGGCACCTTTACCGCTGAGCCACTGAATAACCCAGTATATATTTTTTGGAACTTATATATATATATAACTTTTTCGTGGATGCGCAGAGATGTATTGCGCTTAAGCTCATAAGCTCGTCGCACATTGGGATCCAAGTGGGTTTCTTTTCTATACTAGCTTGAGTTATTGGATTTTATGCTAGTGCGATGTTCGTGGCTCCCCTGAGTTTCCGTTTCTTGATCTTTCTGTTTCGCCCTTGCGAACGTTGTTCCGATGTTCCTGAGTCCTCAATGAGTAGTCTACTGCTCTCGCCTAGGTATGCTCTGCTATGCATGGTAGGTTGTATATACAATTCTTGGAATTCTGGTCTTCATTGTGTGGTTTGGTTTTGGTTAGTATTCCCCTGAGCGTTCATTGTACTTTGTCTGAGGTACCTTGTATATATGGTATTATCGCTGTATATTTAGGATCTTCTTTTTTGGTTACCCTTTTTCTGTTTAAGTTAGGTGTTAGAGCGGGGTAGCCATTTTCTCTAAGTATTTTAGCGATATTTTGTTTTTATTTTTCCAGGTCCTCTTGTTTTGAGCATATTGCAGTCGCTCTATCGTACAAGCATCTTGCCACGCCTAACTTCACGTTTTTGTAGTGATCGGAGTTGTAGTGTAGGTACCCCCCCAACGTGGACAGGTTTCCTGTATACGCTTGTCATGAAAGTGTTGTCATTCCTGGCTACAAGTACATCCAGAAATGGCAGTTTTTGTTCCGATTCCAACTCTCTTGTGAATTTTATGGGGGTGCGCGGCTATTCAGATGATCTAGGAATTCGTCCAGCGTATGCTTGCCGTTTTGCCAAACTACAAAGTATGTAAGTATTAATTTCGATTTAATGAACATCTAATAAAGTAATAGAACAGCTATTAATATCACATTCTGACGATATTAGATTGAAACTGATACACATTAGTAACACATTAGTTAAGGCAGTACGACAATAAAATGTATATTGCTAACTATGGATGATTAGTGGGGAACCCATCGCCATCCCAAACTCTTGTTGGTAGAATTTGTCTTCTACTTGGAAGTATGTGTTCTAAAGCATATTGTCTGAAGTTCCATTATTCTGTTTACTGAGAGTTGCGCGCGTTCGTCTAACGTTTCATCTTTTTCCAACTTGTCCTTATAATAGTTATATTTCTTGTCGGTGGGCACATTTGTAAATTCTTCGTGGTTTAGTTGGAAGTTTCTAATGGTTTCCACGAAGTGCTGCGTATTCGTAACGTGTGATGATGCCTAGCAGATAGTGTGCTAATGAGTGACAAGGTGAATTTCTCGAGATCATAATTGGTCTCAAAGGAATCCTGTCTTATGGATCTTTGGTACGCCGCACAGATGTAGAGGTTTGCATTAGTGCGGGGTAGGTCTATTTCTCTGGTAATCGGAGAACTCTCCCTTGTGTTTTGCCAGCGTCTGGTATATCCGTATTTTGATTGATGATGTTGGGTCTTTCTTTGTACTCGCCCCCGTCCAGTAGTTTTGGACCTTACTGTTCTCGATATCCATTACCCCAGCCGCGTTTCATTTGTCTGCCGGGAGAATTTTGATGGATGGGTCAACGCAATTAATGATTGCTCTTTGACTGTATATATTCAAATGCTAGGTATAGCCTACACACGTTTCTTCAATTAGCCATTTATCATGTTTTTTTTACACCTTTTACAGTTTAATAGTTTTAAACTGATTATTGGATTATGGATTTTATCTTACTATATTTTTACAGAAATATTTTTACAAATATCTGGTGTGGAACACCACACGACCTTCCAACCTACAAAATAGAAACTAAAAGAAATGAAATAATTTTGTTTAGGATAACTATGCAACATTATAAGAAGCTCATTACAAACAATAATCTATGCCAAACAGACGTTTAACACTTCATGACAGACAGAGGTTAATAGACATCTAGATGCTAACTTAAATTAAACGAAATGAAATAATTTTAATTTAAATGTTTTAAACCTTTTTATACGTTCATAACGAAAACAGGCAACATTGTAAACGTAAACAGTACTCTATGTTAGAATAACGTTTAAAACTTCATGACAGATAGAGATTCATAGACATAAATACATGTCAATGTAAAAAAAGCCGCGCGATAATACAGCTTCAGCATTTTCAATTATATTTATTTAATTTTTACATTTATCACGCTTTACATTAAAAAACTTTGTAAAAAAAATTTATGTAAAATTAAGTTTTCTTTAAAAAATACGTCTACACCTTTTTTATAAAATTAATCGTTATTTAGATAATGAAACGCTTAAGTACTACCTTAGGAATGTTTTGCCGCTAAATTACGCATCATATCAAAAAATTGCATAGAAGTTAATTAATCGATATGTTTAAGATCTATATCCGGGTATTTTTATATCTTTGAAATATGCAGCTGTTTTAAAAATATTTGATAAAAATCAATAAATAACCCTAATAAACCCCTCCCCCTCACCGCCGCTGAATTTCTCCCAAAATCTAATCAGTTCTAAGCCAAATGAAAACAAGCTCAATTGTACACACGACACGCACACCACAGCACACGCACAGACAGCACACGCACCACACGCACACGCACACACACGACACACACACACGCACACACGCACACGCACACGCACACACGCACACGCACAGCACACGACACGCACCACACACACGCACAGCACACACACGCACACGCACACGACACACGCACGCACACGCACACGCACAGCACCACCACGCACACGCACACCACACGACACACGCACGCACACGCACACGCACACGCACACGCACGCACACGCACGCACACGCACAGCACACGCACACGCACACGCACACGCACACGCACACACACACGACACGACACCACACGCACGCACACAGCACACGCACACACACCACGCGCACGCACACGCACGCCACGCACACGCAACGCACGCACGCAACGCACACGCACACGCACGACGCCACAGCACACGCACACGACGCACACGCACAGCACACGCACACGCACACGCACGCACACGCACACGCACACGCACACACGCACACACGCACACACGCACACGCACCACGCACACGCACACGCACGCACACACGACGCGCACGCCCGCACGCCCGTACGCACGCACGTACGCACGCACGCACGCGCGCATGCGTGCACGCACCCACGCGCGCATACATCCACACCCACACCCACACCCTCACCCACACCCACACCACGCCCGCACCCACACCCACACCCACATCCACATCCACATTCACACCACATCCACATCCACGGTCACATCCACATCCACATCCACATCCAGATATGATGGCCGATCTTGGAGAAACTTGGCCAAAAGTTGTAAAATGAGCTAATAAGTCGATTTAGCTATAGTGAAAAAAATGCGATTGCATAACCTTCCATACCTACACATGTATATGCAGGTTGGTAGGTAAAAAGTAATAGAAATGCCTGTATAGATAAATAAAAGCTTAATAAAATACTTATCTTTTTTGGGGTTTTTAATGGTGTATTTTTATTTTATACAATCTAAACGTTTCGATAATACTTACACGCACGTCACTAGTAATATCTATTAAAATTGTTAAAGATGCTGAAACAATTTTGTAAAATAGTAAGTAGAAATGGAGCAGCAAATAATATTATTGGTATTATGATTGTGCATAATGTAAATCCCTCACATGTGGAATTTTTAGTGACATGCAGCAACGTGTTAATGGGAAAAACTGTTTCATTTTATATACTATTTATTATGTGCAAAGGAAAGGAAAGGTCACGTATTTTATTCCCTCCCTAAAGGGATGGGTGGGCTGTTTGAGCTTTCCTAGCTCCTTCGGCTACAATCATGTATTCCCTGCATACATATATTATGCACATATGCATGGTGGGATTAAGGATGGGCGTGGTCAGGATATGATCGGAAGTAACGGAGTTAGGGTTCTGAGGGCGGAAAATACTGCCCCAGCATTCGCATAAGTAGCCGTACATGGTGTGCGTATATGCAGTGACCATGCAGTTACATCTCTATGAGGAAAACCCTCTGAAAAAACCTCATACAAGGTAGACGGTAATGGGAATCGAACCCATTAATGGGTTCGATTCCTATAAGCGGGTCGTATCACCACTACGCTACTAGCTCGGTTTATTATGTGCCAGAAAGACAAAGAAATGAAAAATTACTAATGAAATCAAGTTTCAACTGGATCAATACGAGGTTTAAATGTATGATTATTATCTGTAAAAAGAGAAACATTTGTAGATAGGTACATGTTTAGCGAAATTTAAATTTTTTCTTATGTAACACTGTATAATTAATTTCTTTCTTTTTTTAACCACAAAAAATGTAATATTTAATAATCAAGAAATATGTTTCATTAACACACAATCTTTTCCACTCTACTTCCTCCGCATAAATTATACACCTAGATTATTAGGATTCATATGCTGTTCATGTAACAAGCTACATCGTAATAAAGCTTTTGATTGGACTTAATAGTAAAAAGGATTTGTTTAATTACCTTTGTTAACTTGCGTCCCCTTTGCTCTTTTTCATCTATATTATAATTAAATTTTGCACCAATTACTTTAGTACCATTATTATGCGTTCTACTAACCTTTTGACTTTGGATTCTTAAGACGTAAAACAACTTTACAAAGACTTAGCTAAAAATACGTTACACGTACAAAAGCTGTAGAATGGGCGTTTAAGGGAAGCAATTTAGAAAATTAACAACATGAGTAGAAGCTTTACTCTAAGTTTATTGCGAATTTTGCTATAAAATGTTCTGTACTAAATATTAAATTCTACATTGCTGTTTTGTTTTATAAATTACTACGGTACTGACACAACCCTAATAGAGGAATAATTGAAATATTCTTAATCTACGAATAGAACCAGGGTTTATCTTCCGAAAGTTTCATTCTGCTTAGTGAAGTATTCATAATAATTCGGCTGGAATTCATAAAAAGTTATAGTATTTTATAAAAATAAAATTTCTGGTGTGGAACAACACACGATCTTTAATACCACGTGTCAACTATTTCACAAATCAGTTTACACGTTTTAAATCATGTTTAATTAATTTTTAAAGATTATTAGGTTTCGTATCAAGAAGTTCTATAAAGAAAAGTATGTAAAATTGAATTATCACGAACAATATGTATTCGCATTTTCCTATACAGTTGATCGTTATTCAGATATCGAAAAATTTTAACGAAAACTTAAGAATCTTAGGTGCGTTTGCCACTGCATTATGCAACGTATCAAAAAATTGCATGAAACATTTACAATTTTAATCTATATATCTATATCAATATGGTGGTATGTATAAACCTTTGAAATATGCAGCTGTTTCAGAAATAATTGATAACGACCAAATTAAAAATTGCGCCCAATAAACCGCTGTTGTATGTCCCCCAAAATCTGATCAGCTTAATCAGGAGAAAAAAATCAGAAAAGGAGCTTAAATACGAAATGTCAAGTGCACACGTACACGCACACGCTCATCCACATGTACACGCACACTCACAGGCACACGCACACGCTTACGATCATGTACACGCACACGCACGCACACACACGCGCGCGCGCACGGTAATTTGATTACGCATTTCAACGGAATTACCGTTAATCGAATATTTATTACTGCTAAAAAACAAATAACATCACCACAGAGAATCGTCTTGTTAAATATATGCACCTCAATACCTTATAATGTAATTGAGGAACAGGTAAAAAGCGAAAACTTAAAACTTGTATCTCCAGTTTCCTTAAATGGCGAGAAATTAATTGATTTTGAAGGATATGCTTACAGAATATTTTTAACAAATGGCAAAATTAAATTCTTCACCTGTCAGGTATGTGGCAACTAGCATAGCAACTAAATGCACAAAAAATCAGATTGATCCTCCTAGAACAAACATCGCGCGTCGCAAAATCTGCTTCTATAGATGCTATTATCAAAAATAATCTGAATATCAATTCAGATGAAATAACTAAGTAAGCTGAAAATATATACAATGAAAACGGCAAGAAACGACCAGTACCATCCACAATTTCAAATAATACCGAAACAAACAGACTTAACTACACTGGCACCGCAATTATTGTTAAAAATAAAACATCAAGATTAGGGAGCATAGAATTATAGAAGAAGTTTATCTACAACGATAAGTTATAGAAATAAATAGAAAAATAATTTTTTTTCTGAGGATGTAAACTTTCACCATTCTTACACATATTTAAAATACTTTTCGATAAAACTTACAGTTATCGTCCTCAATAGTAACACATCTTTCAGAGTTGTTTAAGATGTTGACACAAATTTATGAAATTCGAAAATGTGAAAACGCAAACATAAGCCTGCTATTAATATTTGGTAAACGTATAACGCCAGCTATGGCATACAATCTTAGTAAAGATTAACCATAGATCCTTAATAAATTAAATATTGTTAAACTGTCTTGAAGATGACAAATCAGTACACCCTCCAACGAACGAAGGCTAACAGTGAAAAATGTCATACCCAAAGAGCAAATTTAACAAGATTTAATCAAATGATAATGTAAGTTTAAAGTTGTGAAAGTTTAATTTGAAAATTGATAAAAGCTATCCAAATAGAAACCTGACATCAATTAAAAATCCAATGAAATCTAACAAAGACATAGTTTTGTTAATAATAAATAAATACATTAATTGTTATGTTTTACACTGAGAACGCAATGTAGTACATTTTATATCATTCTTTAAGTTTAATTTCAACTACGTACATTTGTTAAATTATAGTGCTGTGTAATTTAACTTATAATTGGTAAAACATTTACTTCAAGGTATAGGAAAAAACACAGCAAAAATCTAGACATACCAAAAGACAAAATTAAAATTAAAATTAGGAAGTACCATTATGCCTTCTTTCAACTAGAAGATGCCGAAACCTATTTAAACGGACATTTTCTTCTTGCCTATTGAATTTATTAGGATGTTTATCAATCGCTTCACGCTGTAAAGGAAAATAATAGTGGGTCAGTCTTGACACTATTTCCATATTATTATCATATGAATTACTAATTTTTATAAATGGTGTACACCCAGATTACCATAGCAAAGGAAACTATCGGAAGTTTACCATTTCTTGACATACTAATATCTAAAACTAATAATTCACCATCTTTTAAGGTTTACAGACAGCCGACACACACTGATAAGATACCTTCATAAATTATCAAACCGCCATTCAAGTAAAAAAGGCATAATTACATCTTCAATGGATCAAGCAAAACGAATTTGTGATCCTGAATTTTTGAAAGATGAATATAAATATTTAGTAAAGTCCTTACAAGCTAATGAATATTCATTTAATGATATTAAAAATGTTATTACACCAACTAGACATAACTGTAAAGAATAACAGTGCTTAATGTTGGTACCGCTTTTATTCCTTTGGTAACTAACGTTACAGATAATTAATCATGTTGTTAGGACTGTTGTCAAACCTACAGGGAAAATTCATTTAAGGTCACCTAAAGGTATTTTATCTTGTTCATGTAGACGGGTACACATTGGAACCACAAAACGTAGCTTTGATACAATACGTAAAAAATATATGAGATTTTGTAGATTGGGTCATCCAGTGAAATCTGCGGTACATGAGCATGTTTTAAATAATTTAAATCATGATATTCAATTCGATAATATGGAAATATTGTCAAGACAGGCCCATTAGTATGTTCCTGTACAACGTGAAGTTATTGAGATATATTAAACATCCCAATAACTTCAATAGGCAAGAACAAAATATCCGTTTAAATAGGTTTTGACATGTTATAATTAAAAAAGGGTACGTCCTAATTTTAATTTTAACTTTCGGTATGTTAGGATGTTTTCTTGTGTTTTTCCTAGACCTTGAAGTAAATGCTTCACCAATTATATGTTAAATTACCACAGTACTATAATTTAACATATGCATGTAGTTGAAATTAAAATTAAAAAATGATATGAAATGTACTACATTGTGTTTTCAGTGTAAAAAACACTTATAATTAATTATTAACAAAACCCTTCCTTTGTTAGATTTCACTGTATTTTTAATTGATGCCACGTTTCTATTTTTTTATCAATTTCAAACTAAGGTTTTTCACAACTTTACACTTACGTAATAATTTGATTAAACTTTGTTAATTTGCTTTTTGATTATAACATTTTTTACTGTTAGTCCGTTGGGGGGTGTTCTGATTTTTCATCTTCAAGGCAGTTTAACAATATTTAATTTATTAAGGATGTAGTTTGCGTTTTTACTTTTTCAAATTTCATAAATTGGTTTATTACTACTGAGGACGATAACTGTAAGTGTTATTGAAACGTTTAGATCTGTGTAAAACGTTAACACAATATATCATTGAAAACCCAAAAAAAGCTAGGTATTTTAAACATTTTTCTATTTATTTACCTCACGACTCAAATATCGCTGTTTATATATTACTCAAATTAAATGTTGAAATCATTGAAATTAAACAAGAAAGTGGAGGAATCATAATTGTAGGAGATTTTAACTGCAATTCAGAGCCTGAAATTAATAGATTACATTGAATAGAAAGAACCACGGTATTAGAAATATAGAAAGTGTACCAGCACCAAAAAAAAGGAAGAGATGGAAGAGAAAATAAAATATATACAATCTCCGACAGCAAGTTTTCTTTGAGATGACATACTAATTGTATGTAATTCTTCATAAATTTAACGTTCAGCAAAGGAAATCATCGAGCACATAATTTAGATCTTGATCATCGAGTCCATAACGAAATTGGTGTATAAATATAGATTATGGACAAGTTTGCCTAAATCCTGACAAAAACTAGTGATACACTAAATTAAGCTCCTAGTCATCGACACAATCTATATACATTTGGCCCAAATACTTACTGACACTTTTTTAGATTTTTCCTTTGGTTGGATTTTACAAAAACCGCTGTCAAATTATCTACCATAATGCTTTCTCATATATGTAAATAAATAACTTCAAGCCCACAGTACTAATTTGAGTCACATCGGTTTTTAAACACGATAATTCCCCATTTTTGATCCGCCATTTTGAATTTTTTATTTTTCACAAATGATTTATTCTTAGCGATCTTAAAAACCCCCAATACCCGACTTTCAAAAAAAGGTGCGCCACTGGTAGTTTTTGAAATTTTGTTATTTAGATGTTTTATAAATTAACAAAGTTGCAAAATTGATCATTAGCCCACAATACCTGAATTTTAGTCATATCGGTTTTTAAACACGATAATCCTCCACTTTTGATCCGCCATTTTGAATTTTTTTATTTTGACAAATGATTTTTACTTAGCGATCTTAAAAACCCCCAATACCCGACTTTCATAAAATCGATTGATATTGAAAAATGCACAATTTTGTACCCTAAAATGGCGCGCCACTGTTTTATATTTTTTTATTTTGAAATTATATAAAAAAGTATTAGTTTGTTTTTTTAATTATGTAACTTTTAAAATTTGAAGCAATGAATTTTTTTAATTTTTTAATCCCCTAAAAATGGCCCGCCATTGATGGATTTTGCTCATTAACGAACTTGACCTAGATTTTATGCAAAGAATCCGAGATTTTCTTTTCTAAAAATGTGTTTTTCGTATTGTTTAGGCCACAAAACGTCGAGAAATGTAAAAAAAGTATTTGAAAATTTAAACCAATTACATAACTTTGTCTTTATATGGGAAAGCAAAAGTAAGGCGTTAAACAAAAAAATTTTAAATAACAGTTTCCTATTTGGTACTTCTCTGATAAAGGTTTTCTGTATCACGTATTGTTACTAAGGTAGTGACTTGCTTGCTTTGAGATCTTTTTACTTCAATCTTCGATGTTTATAAGAGATTTGGCTTACTACCGTTCCTAAGTTTTATTTTGTAATAAAAATAAAATTTTTTGTCGATAAACGTGAAGTTGATGAAAGGTATAAAGTTTCGTAATAACTTGAAAATTAATCTAATAGCTTTGCTTGTTACTAAAACAAATTATCATAGTTTATTATTGCTGTTGTTTGATGCTTTAACGTTTAGTGTGAGTTTACACTTGTTTATTGCTTTTAAATTTAAATATGAAAAGGGACTAATAATATGGATGTGCGAGACTGAAATGATTTTTCGGAAAAGTACTAATAGGATTGGTAGGAATGCATCTATTATAATGGATGTTGGAATACTTAGAACGTGGAACACCAATACTATCGTGGTAAAGGTACTGGGGCACTTAGCAGAACTAACAATCGTGAAGAGCGCCTGCTAAGAACAAATGAGGAGCACAAGATCAACGGATGAATGAATGAATTACTAGTTGGTAGAGAATCACTCGCTATGAGTTTACCGAAAAATAAGGTCTTATGGTCGTCAATCCTACCGATCTCATCTCATCCTGTAAACCGCAAGATATAAGGTAGTAATGGTACCAAGAACCAGACCACTGGGACCAGGAGTGGAACCGAGTTGTATTTAGTGCAGAATCTCGATATCGTGTGTGGGTTAACTATGGACGTAGAAGGGTTCACCGAAGACGAGGAAAAAGACGACAGAAGGAAAAGGAAAAGAGAACTTAAAAATTGTGTAGAAAGTGAAACAACGCTTACCACAGGGCTTGTGGATTCGGGTGCCATAACTCGATATCGTGTGTGGGTTAACTATGGACGTAGAAGGGTTTACCGAAGACGAGGAAAAAGGCGACAGAAGGAAAAGGAAAAGAGAACTTAAAAATTGTGTAGAAAGTGAGACAACGCTTACCACAGGGCTTGTGGATTCGGGTGCCAAAACATTCTGAATGTCTTGAAAACCGTCTCAGTGCCTTATCTACAGGAACTAGAAAACCTTGCTATCCAATAAGATAATGACAGAGCTTCAACGGTCATTGAAAAATTTATCCATCAAGACTGTTCTACTATTTCCAGAACTAGTGGAGTAAAACCGTTCTTCTAACTCGCTGTTTTCTGAGTGTGTGACACCGAAGGCATAACCAAATAAAATCTATACCATCTTGGAGAGGACACTTTGGCGCATAGGAAATGGAAATGTACATCTTTGTTTAGTAGCACCGAACTTTGCAAATGGCGCTGAAACGAGACTGAGGTCGAGTTAGAAAAACTACGTTTTTGTTAACATTAACCGTTGTAAGAATTTAAGATTTTAATCTACAATTATGATTTTTTGCACACATATACCTGAAATATGAGCACTTCTAATAGCAATTCAGGAAGTTTGAAAATGTTTACAGTTTTTTTAAAATAAAGTTGAAAACATAAAATTATCAAAATCTTGCATCGAAAACTTCACCCTGCGCGAGCTATGCGAATTATTGAAAATGTCTGTACATATATATCGAGTCAGATGTAGCCAGAAAACGTAGAACGTTAAAAAAAATTAAGTAGCTAACTTTAATAGTTACAGAAATATGAATTTTTATACGCCTGCCTTAACACGCGCGCTGTTGCCCAGAACGCCACTAAGCCGCTCTTTCTAGAAATCATACGCGTTAGCCATATATCTAGAAACAAAATAAGAATATCTATAAATGAAGAGTAGCGGTGCTTTTCCTAAAAATATTACAAAACCTTATTTTCTAAAATGTAATTTTTGAAATCGAAAACAATTAATTTAGTAAATATGGTAATTAATTAAAATAAACTTGTCCAAAACATGTCGAAGCATCGACGTTATTATTACTCAATAATTCACATAGCTCGCCGCAAGGTGAAGTTTTGGATGCACGATTTTGATAGCTTTATTTTAAAAAAACTGTAAACATTTTCAAAATTCTTGAATTGCTATTCGAAGTGCTCGTATTTCAGGTATGCAAAAATCAAAATTTTAGATTAAAAGCATAAATTGTTACCACGGTTAATGTTCAGAAAAACGTAGTTTTTCTAACTCTACCTCAGTTGCGTTTACCCACCATTTGCAAAGTTCGGTCCTATTAAAAAAGTTGCACATGTCCATTTCCTATGCCCCAAAGTGTTCTATACAAGATGGTATACGTTTCATTTGGTTATACATTGGGTGTCCGGCACCCTCAGAAAACAGCGAGTTATAAGGGAGATTTTACTCTACTTTAACGCATTCACCAAAATACCGACTCCGTCGCGCGGGGTCCGAAGCTTCCGCGGATTCCAAAGCTCTTGAATAAAAATTAATATTTCTGTAACTATCGTAGGTAGCGACTTAATTTTTTTTTAAACTTTCCTACGTTTTCTGGCTACATTTGACTCGATATATATGTATAGAAATTTTCAATAATTCACATAGCTCGCCGCAGGGTCAAGTTTTGGATGCACGATTTTGATAATTTTATTTTTGTAACTTTGTAAAAAAAACTATGTTTTCAAAATTATATATGTATGCAAAAAATCTGAATTTTAGAATAAACGCTTAAATTGTTACAACGGTTAATATTAAGAAAAACGTACTTTTCCTAACTCGACCTCAGTCACGTTTAACCGCCATTTGCAAAGATTGGTTCTACTAAAAAAAGTTTTACATGTCCATTTCCTATGCCCCAAAGTGTTCTCTACAAGATAGTATATGTGTTTTTCGGTTATACCTCGGTGTCACTCAAATTCATAATTTTACTGCGATTTTATTCCACTAAAAGGTAATCGAGACCTCTTCACGTTTAAAACTGAATTACGGGATCTATGAATTCCATACGATAGCAACTTAAAGTGCATTTACCTTGCTAACAACAGAATATTGTGCTGTAAACAGACTTGAGTACTTACTACGCTAGTGTAGTAGCACACATTTTCAAATTTTCGGTTTTTTAACACGTAAGAGACCCCGGAAAACTTCAGAATTATTAGATTATGCTAAATTATGTTATTATATATATATATATATATATATATATATATATATATATATATATATATAATAATTCACTACCTTTTTGGACACCTAATAACAAGACTTCCTAATGGTAAATTTACACAAAAGTTTATCGAAAACCAACTCATACGAATAGATACTTGAACTCTCTCTACATCACCATCCTGGTCAATTACGTAGCGTTATGAAATCCTTGATATACCGCTCTTACCACTTATCTGACCAAAATTCTAAAATGGAAGAGATGAAGACTATTAATAAAATACTAGTTCAAAATGGATACAAAGATCAAGAAATATTGAAAATTACCAACGAAGTAAGAAGACCAAGAAATAATAACTTGTCAAACAATGAACCAAGATTCCTGTTATTCTACCTTATATAAAGGAATTACAGACAGAATCGCAAAGAAATTTCAAAAACGACTTCAGACCGGTATTCAAACCACATTCAACTTTGTCCCAACTTTTAAGAAACCCCAAAGACAAAATTCCTAATGAAACCAAGGAGTGTATGAAATACCGTGCAACAACTGTCGAAGAACTTATATCGGACAAACTAACAGAATATTATATGCGAGAGCCGATGAACACCAACTAGCAATTACAACACAATCCATCATCGTCTTTAGCTGCACATCATTTAGATACAGGACACCAAATTAACACCAACAATATCCGTCTAATTGCACCTCTATACACCTTACAAGAAAGAATTATTAGAGAAGCAGTTGAAATTGAAAGAAGACCAAACGCCCTCAATAAACGAGATGACACTTCTAGAATGCCACAAATTTGGAAGAATATCATTAAACAAGTTGATTCGAAATTTCAACCAACTCCAAATCTTCCAGAAATTTCAAATACTAATGCTGCAACTATTCCTGGCGTCCCCACTTCTGCACCTTCTACATCATGTACTAGACCCACTACCCGAAGTCAAACACACCCATCCAGATTAAATTTAAATTAGTTACCTTGTTTCATATTCTGTACTTGTTAAAAATAGTTACCTTATGTCAATTTCTGTAATTGTCAAAATAAATTCTTGACAAAGGGAACAAAGTACGTTCCCGAAACGTTGAATTAATTTGTACGTTTATTCACACAAGTTTGAAAGAAAAAATGTCTGATTTAAATATTAATACTTGTGGAAATCTAAATAGAAACATAATATTCCTATATGGAGAAGAAACTTTGAATACCATCAAGATCTACAGAAAGCTACGTATCAAAAAATGTGAAACACTTACTAATTTAACTTTTTTAAAGCGTTGTCGTGACAATAAAATAATACCCAAGATTTAAATTGAAACCAAGACCAGACATTAATGGTTCTTATAATATTTTATTCAAAACAAGTTGCCCTTTAAGAAAAGCGATTGCCAATGAAAGGGCTAAACTTGACTATCTCAACTGTACCCTTTATGACACCTTCAAACTTTACATGCTAGCAAAATTCACCCTTTCATATTCGATACGGTGGATCGTCTCATTGAAATTACTGTAGAATCGTCCTTGATGGTAAAACTAACCGACAAAAACAAAATTTGAACGTCTGTCTCATACATCGCAGGCAAATAATGTAGAACCGTTAAGGACAGTACACAATTTCAGTGACAAAGAACTTAATAATAATATTCTAAATGTTTTAGGTAAAGGGTTTAATTTTGCCATCACTCCTAAACGGATTCCGTAGAAAACATCATTACCAACGTAGAATACGCCTTAAAAGATACAGAATCTACGGTCGCTGACGAAATTAGACTCAACGTAGCACATTCTTCAGAACTGCAAACTTCCCAAACAAAATGTCACCAAACAAGACCTCCAAATGTTACCAAATCAAAATGACGACCAAATATTAATACTCCCCGCTGACAAAGGAAACGCTACTGTCATTGTCAATTCTAAAGACTATCACCACAAGATGTCTGAACTGTTAACTTCTTCAGAATATAAGAAAAATCAGTGCAATCCTACCACCTACATAGAAAAAACAACAAAATCTATCATTAATTCTACAAAATTAGACAAAGAAACAAAACGGAAACTAATTCCAAGAGAGAAGAGCTCAAGAATCCCCAAAATATACGGACTCCCAAAAATACATAAGGAAAACTATTACGCCCTATCGTCAGTGCATTCAATTCTCCGACTCATGACCTTGCTCGTTATCTAGCAAAAATTATTCAACCGATTTGTGAAAATGCTGTATCCTACATAAAAAACTCTTATGATTTTCTACAAAAACTCAAAATTGTACCATTGACTCCAAATGACATTTTAGTTAGCTTCGACATAACGTCACTTTTCACCAAAATACCCATTGAAGACACGATGCAAATTCTAGAAGAAAAACACTCAATAAACCAAGATATACTCAAATTGATAAACCACTGCATGCACTCAACCTATTTTACATACAAAGGACAATTCTACAAACAAATTCAAGGAACACCTATGGGCTCGCCACTCTCTCCAGCTTTTGCGAATGTATATATGGAACATTTTGAAACCACTGCTTTAAATTCTGCAGATTTAAAACCTAAATGTTGGTTTCGTTATGTTGACGACACATTTGTAGTTTGGCCCCATGGAAAAGGAAACTTGAACCGTTTTCTAGGACATATTAACAACATCCACGACAACATAAAATTTACTATGGAAGTTGAAGAAAATAATTCACTACCTTTTTTGGACACCCTAATAACAAGACTTCCTAATGGTAAATTTACACACAAAGTTTATCGAAAACCAACTCATACGAATAGATACTTGAACTCTCTCTCTCACATCACCATCCTGGTCAATTACGTAGCGTTATGAAATCCTTGATATACCGCTCTTACCACTTATCTGACCAAAATTCTAAAATGGAAGAGATGAAGACTATTAATAAAATACTAGTTCAAAATGGATACAAAGATCAAGAAATATTGAAAATTACCAACGAAGTAAGAAGACCAAGAAATAATAACTTGCCAAACAATGAACGCAAGATTCCTGTTATTCTACCTTATATAAAAGGAATTACAGACAGAATCAAAGAAATTTCCCAAAACGACTTCAGACCGGTATTCAAACCACATTCAACTTTGTCCCAACTTTTAAGAAACCCCAAAGACAAAATTCCTAATGAGAACCAAGGAGTGTATGAAATACCGTGCAACAACTGTCGAAGAACTTATATCGGACAAACTAACAGAATATTATATGCGAGAGCCGATGAACACCAACTAGCAATTAACAACACAATCCATCATCGTCTTTAGCTGCACATCATTTAGATACAGGACACCAAATTAACCAACAATATCCGTCTAATTGCACCTCTATACACCTTACAAGAAAGAATTATTAGAGAAACAGTTGAAATTGAAAGAAGACCAAACGCCCTCAATAAACGAGATGACACTTCTAGAATGCCACAAATTTGGAAGAAAATCATTAAACAAGTTGATTCGAAATTTCAACCAACTCCAAATCTTCCAGAAATTTCAAATACTAATGCTGCAACTATTCCTGGCGTCCCACTTCTGCACCTTCTACATCATGTACTAGACCCACTACCCGAAGTCAAACACACCCATCCAGATTAAATTTAAATTAGTTACCTTGTTTCATATTCTGTACTTGTTAAAAATAGTTACCTTATGTCAATTTCTGTAATTGTCAAAATAAATTCTTGACAAAGGGAACAAAGTACGTTCCCGAAACGTTGAATTAATTTGTACGTTTATTCACACAAGTTTGAAAGAAAAAATGTCTGATTTAAATATATATATATATATATATACAGTGCGTTCAATATAATCGGACGCACTCAATAACTCTTTTGTATTGCGTTTCACAAGAAAGTGTTTAAATAGTTTTTTATTCATTTACAAATACTCTATTAAGTGCTTGGTTTAGATAATTTTTTAAGCTTCCGGTTTGACCGGAAGCGCACATAATTTAATTTTTTTAAATCACACTGTATATATATTTTTGAATTTTTGCATTGCTTATTTTTTTCTCAGTACATACGTATAAAATTCTTATAGGGTTTTATAAAAAAAAATTAGAGAAAAATGCCATCGAAAGTTTGTCAATTTTATTATACGATTAGAAGAATCAAACAAAACCGTAGGCAGCGTACATCAACAAAATCGCATCGCAATTGATTTTTCGTTTATTGCAATTGACAATCAGATAAAAGTTTAATTTGATTTCAATCGAAATAATTGTTTAAAATGAATAACAGTGAAAAAGTTGACCTGTTGTTAATTTTCGGTGAATGTAAACGTAATTCTCGACGAGCGGTAGAATTATACGCACAAAGATGTCCCAATAGATACCATCCTTCCGAAAGTTACATACGAAAAATTGAACAATCGCTTAGAATGCGTGGAACATTACCAGGAGTAAATTATCAGAATTTAGAACAACAAAGAAATGTTTTAACCGACGATATTGAAGTACAAATATTGGGTTATTTTAGAGTAAATCCACGGTCATCTATTAGACATGTAGCGCAAGAAGTAGGTGTATCAGTTGGCTCAATTCACAGGACATTAAAAAAATTCAAAATGCTACCGTATAAAGTCGATTTGGTTCAACACTTGCGGCCTCAAGACTGATCGGAGATTAACTTTGATTGCATGGAGAGTTGAGCAATGTGATCACAATCCATTATTTTATGGACAGATGAATCCAAGTTTACAAATAATGGAGTTATTAATAAACAAAACAATCGTTATTGGTCTGACGAAAATCCTCATTGGTCAATGGAAACTAACCATCAAACCGTATGGGGTACTAATGTTTGGTGCGGTTTAATTCGAAACCAATTACTAGTGGCCTTATTTCTATGATGGTAATCTAAACGCCAATAGGTATCTTGAATTTTTAGATAACGTGCTACCAACAACGTTCGATGAGTTTCCTCTGCTTCTGCGGCAACAATTGTATTTCCGGCAAGATGGAGCTCCAGCTCACAACGCGTTGATAGTAAAAGAATATCTTAACCAAACGTTCAGTGAACGATGGATAGGAACTAACGGCCCGATAGAATGGCCTGCGAGATCATCGGATCTTACACCGTTAGACTTTTTCTTGTGGGGTCATTTAAAAACAGTGGTGTATGCCGATCCACCTTTAAATGTTATAGACTTAAAGAATAAAATTACAGCTGCATGTGTTAATTTAACTACGCAGCAAATCAAAAAAGCAACTAACCATGAACTCAGGCGACGATTAGAAGCATGTCTAGAACAGAATGGTGGCAACTTTGAACAATTTATTCGCTAATTACAACTGATTTTGTTTAATTTTTCTAATCATATAATAAAATTGAAAACTTTCGATAGCATTTTCTCTAATTTTTTTATAAAACCCTACAAGAATTTTATACGTATGTATTGAGAAAAAATAAGCAATGCAAAATGAATATATATATATATATATATATATATATATACAGTATGATTTAAAAATAAAATATGTGCGCTTCCGTAAACCGAAGCTTAAAATATCTAAACCAAGCACTTAATAGAGTATTTGTAAATGAATAAAAACTATTTAAACACTTTCTTGTGAAGCAATACAAAAGAGTTATTGAGTGCGTCCGAATATATTGAACGCACTGTATATATATACATATATATATATATATATATATATATATATATATATATATATATATATATATATATATATATTACGGAGTTCAAAACACCTAATTTTAGTAGATTAATTAACTCATCTTGTAAGGAAAGGGCTTGAAACGAACAGGAAGTTTCTATGATATCATCGACATAAATTTGATTTTTATAAGCTTATACTGTGGAAAACGATCGGCAAGTTCGTTCAGAGTGCATGGCTAAATAGGCTACAATTCAAACCGAAAGTGACTGTATTTAACAGGTGAAAATCGCCAAAGAATTTTTGGTAATTTCTGTGCGAACGCGTAATCAAAACCTGACTAAGTGAAGCTTTGTAGTGGTACTTTATTTTCTTTGTACGCAGTGTTGGTAAATAAAGGAAGGAGAAGAATTCGTATTTGGCGGAATAAGCGTCATATGGCGATTCTCTAAATAATCCCTCATAAATTGGAATAGGCTAGGTATAATTCGGATTTTTAGTAATCTGGCTTCTAACATTAGGAATCTTCGTACAGCTTGGGGTAGGTGTCCCTAAGTCAGGTTCAGAATTTTGAAAGGTAAAGATACGTAATCTCCAGATGAGTCTCTGGTAACCGTCTCTTTAAATGTGCGTTCACATTTTATTTCATCTGGGGAAAGGAATGTTTTTGAGGGTAATTGCTCTACTTCCCAAAATTTGGGGATAATATAATCTAGGTGGAGTTTGGAATGGGTGAAAAAGGTGTTCGTGTGTGTGTCACAGGTTGGCTTGTTAATTTTACCTACAAATATGTATATTTCATATTTATAATTCTACGTTTCGGAAACTTCTCTTCGTCATCGTTTTCAAGAATGACAATAATAATAATTGTCATGCTTGAAAACGAAGACGAAGAGAAGTTTTCGAAACTCTGTGATATAAAAATGCAACACCAAGATGACATAGGAATTTTTGGACCAAACTTGGCAGAAATATTTAACTAGTCAAATGTAGTAATTGATTAAAATTTCAAAGAAATTATTAGTTTCAGACTCCATGCAAGGTACAACACCAACGTTGCTATGACGAGCCGTCAGCGGAAGCCAAGATGTGTCGATAGGACTGCAAGCCAAAAGCTCTAATTCGACGGTAAACTGTAGAAGTGTTACAGGACGTTATATATATTATATATATATATATATATATATATATATATATATATATATATATATATATATATATATATATATATATATATATATATATAATGTAACTAAAGTACATACAGTTCAAGCTTGAATCGATTGAGACTTGCTCCTCGATAGCTCAGATGGAAGAGCCCACTCTAGAACTGGAGGTCGTGGTTCAAGTCCCACTGAGTTAATCTTTTACTGTATGTACTTTAAAAGTTAATTTTAAATAAAATACAATTAATGATTATTAAATTTAACTTCTGTTCGTTCACTAAACCAATTTCTACAGTTATCTATTACTATTGCATACAGCAATAAAATTAACAATCAGTCACGTGTTGTCATGTGCGAAACCTTAGCAATTGCGGGTTCACATGATATTCACAAAAGTTGACTGTGATCCTTCACTCTGTGTATAAAAAATTATAATACATCGTAACTAGGGAAGTACATACAGTTCAAGCTTGAATCGATTGTGACTTGCCTCCTCGATAGCTCAGATGGAAGAGCCCACTCTAGAAAGTGGAGGTCGTGGTTCAAGTCCCACTGAGTTAATCTTTTACTATGTGTACTTTAAAAGTTAATTTTAAGTAAAATACAATTAATATATATATATATATATATATATATATATATATATATATATATATATATATATATCATATATATATATATATATATATATATATATATATATATATATATATATATATATATATATATATATATATATATATATATATATATATATATATATATATATATATATATATTAGAACTTATATTTATATTAAACTATTTCGTGGTTGCGCAGATTTATTGGCATGTTGCGCAGTAACTTTGGTAGGTGTATTGCGCTTAAGACTCTTCGCGCATTATTTGAATCCATATGGGTTTAATTTCTACACTAGCTTGGCTTATTGGATTTTCTGCTAGTGCGATGATTGTGGCTTTTTTGAGTTTTCGACGAGTTGTGTAATCGTCCTTTACACTATCTGTATGTTATCCCATTGGATGCGAAGACCACCGAATTCATGACGATACCAGTCAGTATAGGACTGAGACTGGAACCCATCGATGTGCCAAAAATTTGCAGGTAGAATTGGTTATTAAAAAAATACAAACTTAACGGAATTGGAAAAGATCTTTAGTAAACTCACAATTTTTACTGATCAAGCTCCAGTTTTTCTCCAAGATTGATATAATTAATTTCAACGAAAGGTTAGTAAATAAAGATATAACGTCATACGATGTTACTGTATGACTCTCCTGGAGTTGGAAATCATTGATGTTAGAAGCAAATTCAAAGTGTGCTTTATGTTGAATTTAATGTGATTTTTGAATGCACTTGTTAGTATGGTTGCCAGATATTTCGCTAAGTGGTACATTAGTTTTGTGAAACTTCGGTAAACCATAAAATTTTGGTGCTTCCACTTTATACGTGGTAAGTTGTTCAGCTATCGTATCATTAATGCATATTTTGCCTTTTAGTTGTTTGATGAATTTATTGTGTCTGGTTTCAAAGCTCTTTGTAGGATCAGTTTTAATTTTATTGTATGTGTCATCATCGTCAAGAAGATGTTGTGCTTTTTGAATCTAGTCATTTTTATTCAACCCAACTAAGACATTGTCTTTATCGGCGATGGTAATGAATATATTATCATGCTCTTTCAAAAAGCGTTTGTTTCTTTGACGACTTTAACATCCGACCTAGCGTTAACAAATTTTGTACCTGTAGTGGAATACTATTGAGTTAGATTTTTGTTGTTTGTTGTTTATACCATCTGTGTTATTTGGTGTTAGGTGGTTAATCAGTTTATCAAACTTAATTAAGTTAGCTTTTTCAATTTTGTAGAATTGGGAGTTGAAGGAAACCACTTGTTTGCGCCTGAATTCAATAAAGACGTCGTTAGGTAATTTATTAAATTTAGGCGCAAACAAGTGGTTTTCTTCGGCAGTCCAAATTGGACGGCAATGTAATGTACGAAACTGTACGAAAAATTTACCAGGCGTGCAAAATAACTAACAAGGAGAATAAGAGAATAGTTGATCATCGCCCCAAAAAATTTACCCAAGAAAAGCAAGAAGAAATGTGCAAGTTGACTGACAAGGATTGCACCATGACACTACAACAACTACAAACTAGTGATAAGCTTATCGACCAATGACAGAGCGGTAAATGAATTTCACTGTAAAACGCGTTTCCTTTGTGCCAGAAAGGCGTAACACCCCAGATACTATGCAAAGTAGATTCGATTATGCTGTTCAATATAACAGAATGATGATTGACAGAGAAAAAATATTTTTATGAATGAATTTGGAATCCAAGTGAATTGTAAAAGATCATATGGAAGATCACAGAAAAAAACAGGAACAACAAAGTCAATGCCCAATTAAGAGGCAGTAATTATTGGGCTGCCGCTGAAATGTCTATTAATTTATTATATTTATTCACCCTTCAAGATGGGCATACAATACAGACCACTTTGGAGAATTCTTGACAACTTTCATTGGCCACTGTAGGCGAAGATCACATACGAGGTGCATATTTTGTAATGATTTCATAGAACGGATGAAATTCAATAACTGATAAGAGCTCATGGACATGTTCCAGCTTTTCTGCCCCACACAGTCCTTTTTAAATCCTATTGAAGAGCTGTTTAGCCAATGGAAAAATAACGTAAAGTGAAGTCAGCCTACGGCTGAAGAACAACTGTATGCTAGAATT
The DNA here is from genome assembly GCA_036346205.1 of Vesta saturnalis. NCBI lineage: Eukaryota > Metazoa > Arthropoda > Insecta > Coleoptera > Lampyridae > Vesta > Vesta saturnalis. Next base: position 326,692 of record JARFJB010001948.1, read on the forward strand.
CATGATGCTTCTGAAGATATAACGCAAGAACGTTGCCAACATCATGTTCGACATATGGAGAGATATTTGGGAGACCTAATTCAAATTTTTATACATAAGTATTGTGTTACATAGTATAGTATAGTTATCTTCTTGTTTTTCTGATAAATTGCGTCTTCAACTGTTTGTGTTCTTGTTTATTTAAATAGAAAATGGAAATGGAAAAGGAAGAAAATCATTTGCAATGACGTGAAAGAGTTTTCACAAATAGTGCATTTCGGTTGACATATTAATGTTAACATGACGTAAATATGAAATAGTTTTGAGAAATAGTGACAGAAGAGGAAAACCAAAAGAAAACCACTGTAATATGAATGTAATCCTGGGCGTTCGTATTTCGTTCTAAAAATATTAGGAGGGATCGACTTTCATGTTATGGCACCCCAACCTATAAATCCTCTGGTAAACGCCGTCTTACATTTCACTCAATATTCAAGTTCTCCATTTTTTCGCGTCCATTATTGATGACTCAAACGGTGTAATAATAAAATGTGAAACTATAATAAATTTTGAATAATAATAAGTAAGTTATAATGAAGTTAATGAAATAATAATTTCTCCAAAAAAATACATACCTTACACCACTTATAATTGTGCCTTAGACTCAGTCGTTGATTAATTTGGGTGGGTTCAAATAAAATGATTTGCTTAATTACCACTTACCATGAATAATAAAGAACGTAAAAAATGAATGAAATTATCTCGAGCGCCAAATTGTTTTTAAACACCGGAACAATTAAACCGACTTTACAAAAATGTAAAAAAATAACAATATAAACACTGTTTATTGAATATGAAATGTAATGATGAAATAATGAAGGTCTTAAAATTATGCTTAAAATACTATATAAAACACTACATAAATACCTTAGAAATTTTGTACACAAACTTTTCTTTTTGACAACCTCTGGTATCTAAATATGATTACGGAGAGGTTAACAGGATGAAGTCATTCTTACGTCATCATGGTGCAATCTTGACATAATATTATCAGCCACACCCCAAACTGAATTTATCTTTAAAAAAAATCCGTAGGTATAAATTTCTTCTTAAAACTGTTAAATCCACTTCTTATTGCATTAATTGGATGTATCCATTCAAAAAAATTGCAATCATAAAACGAAAAATGTACGCAACCATAAAATCAAATGCGTACTTAAAATTCAATTACGTTGTAAATTGAATTAATGATAAACGTACAATTAAAGTAAAAATTGGTAAAAAAAACGTAAAGAAAAAACCAAATAAAACCGTAAAGAAAACGTAAAGAAAACGCCACCAAATTGATGGCGCTTTCACATAAATTTAGATAAAATCAAAAAGAAGCATCTTCGTGCTTCGACATTAAACAGGAAGTGAAAATGGAGGATTTCGAAGTAGATGAAGCGGTCCTGCGCACAAGACAGGAACAGAATTACTTAACGCCGACGCGTTATATATCAGATAAGAAATGAATAAAAATTGAAAGCAGGATTATAAATCTTTACGAAAGTATGCACTATGAAGATATGCAAATTAAGTTGCCTAACTCACACCAATATTGTAAAATAATTAAAATTTTCTTGTATTTAGAACTAAATGAAGGAAAGATCCTAAATTGAGGTATATTTTATACAACACAAAAAAGAGTTGTTACAACGGAATCGAGATTTGTCACTAAACAGAACTCCGTGCCATTCTTATACCAAGTTATTGTCCTGTAGCAGCCAATCTCGCATTGCCAACTGAGCTAGTGGTTCAGAAGCGGCCTCTAAGTGCATTTGTACTTAACAGGCGCTCTTCACGGTCATTAGTTATGCGAAGTACCTCAGTATTTCTACATACCCCGTATTATTGTTCACCCCTTTTCAGATTCATTTAATTGGTAAAAATGATTACGTTCACGTGAACAAGACATTGAAAAACAACCTATTAAAGGTACTAACAGAAATAAAATTCACATTAAATGTCAAAGTTTCAAATAATAGCAATAATAAACAAGGATGTTTTGTTTTAGTAACTAGCAACAACTACTGAATTCCTCTTCAAATGATTACGAAACAATATTAATTTAATCAGCTACACATTAAGATACACTGTCGTTTACTGGGTGTGAGATTTTTAACGTTACACTATATATATATATATATATATATATACAGTGTGTCCGAGATTCAGCATGCATGTATTGCTATATTCGTTAATATTGAAGATAGAATGTCGGTTAAATGGGGAAAGTTTTAGAGAATTTTATGGCTATCATCATGGTAAAGTCAGATTTGAACTAACTTTTTTTGTTTTTGAAATAATTGAAGAAAACAAAAATTGTGCATTTTCTACTACCCCCTGTAGCTCTTTTATTTGAAGTCTGACAACATTTTGATTTGTACATTATTATGACACTTTTAAAAAAAGTACCAAAATTTATCTACAGTCATTTGTTTTTGAAATACTATTGTTTTTCATATGGACGCCATCTTGGATTTTTACATTATCGAATAGTATTTTTTATCACCTTTTCAGCGATGTATCACATGATACGAGAATTTACTTCCTTTCCTCAAGTTGACGATAGCCTCTATTCTTGGTTTTTACAAGAACGTAGTAGGCATACACCGATTTATGGAGAAGTCCTGGAAGAAAAGGCCAGAGATTTTTACCGAAAAATGATTAAAAAGGTGATTTTCAAGCTAGCGAAGGTTGGTTGCAAACATTCAAACAGCGTTATGGTATCAGATTGTTGAGTACGACAGGTGAAAAACTGCCATGTGACGTAAGTGCTGTCGAGCCGTACAAAGAAAGGTTTTATCAGGTTAGCCAGGAAATGGGCTTATCTCCTCACCAAGTGTACAACGCTTACGAGAGTGTGTTGTTCACCGTGAAGAAACTCGTGCTCCTGGATGAAAATTAGCTAAGGATAGGGTAACATTCATGTTTTGTTCAAATGCAAGTGGTACACATAAAATGACCATGTTAGTCGTAGGTAAGGCTAAGAAGGGTATTTAAAACTGTTAAACTTCCGGTTGCCTACAAGAACCAGAGCTAAGGGTGGACGAATAAGTCCGTATTCGCTGAATGGTTTTATGAACTATTTGTACCCTCAGTTAAACAATTTCTCAAGAAAGAGAAACTGGCACCAAAAGCCTTCATTATTTTAAATAACCGTCCTGGCCACTCCGATGAAGATGAGTTGAACACATCAGACAGTTTTATTCGTGTGATGTTCTTGGCACCGAATGTAATGCTGGTCTTACAACCGATGGACCAAAATGTGATCGAAACGATTAAAATGTGTTACAAAAGAACCTTTTATACAATGTTTTACCTAAGGACAAAGGTGTGATAAAATCACTAAAAGCAATCAATTTGAAAGATGTGGTGCATTCATTTGCCAACGCTTGGGAAATACTTCACGAGGAAGTAATCGTTTGCTCTTGGAAAAGTTTATGGCCAAACATGGCACTACTAGACTAATACAAAAAATATGGTCCAAACACGGCAGCCCCTGAAGGGAGAGAAGTTAACCTACTGCGAGAAATTCGTAGATTCACTGGATGACAACCTGACAACAGATGATGTAGACGTGTTGCGTACCGGCGAAGAAGACGAAAACCACCAGTTAACGACAGACTGTGAAATAATAGAGGAAGTGACAAGAGAGGAAGAGGACGAGTACGAAGGTGGGGAGAAGTGACTGCTATTAAAACGACTGCTCGCGAGGCGGCGATAGCTTCGTTTGCAACGTCGATTTCCTGGGCGGAAGAAAATTGCGTCTACGCTAATAATATTTTATTTCTGTGTGTGTGTGTGTGTGTGTGTGTGTGTGTGTGTGTGTGTGTGTGTGTGTGTGTGGGTGTGTGTGGGTGTGTGGGTGTGTGGGTGTGTGGGTGTGTGGGTGTGTGTGTGTGTGTGTGCAGTGTGTGTGGGTGTGGGTGTGCGTGTGTGTCGTGTGTGCGTGTGTCGTGTGTCGTGTGTGTGTGTGTGTGCTGTGTGTGCGTGTGTGCGTGTGTGCGTGTGTGTGCGTGCGTGTGTGTCGGTGCGTGCGTGTGCGTGCGTGTGCGTGCGTGTGCGTGCGTGTGCGTGCGTGTCGTGCGTGTGCGTGCTGTGCGTGCGTGTGCGTGCTGTGTGTGTGCGTGCGTGCGTGCGTGTGTGCGTGTGTGCGTGTGTGTGTGTGTGTGTGTGTGCGTGTGTGTTTGTGTGTTTGTGTGTTTGTGTGTTTGTGTGTTTGTGTGTTTGTGTTTGTGTGCTTGTGTGTTTGTGTGTTTGTGTGTTTGTGTATTTGTGTGTTTGTGTGTTTGTGTGTTTGTGTGTTTGTGTGTTTGCGTGTTTGCGTGTTTGTGTGTGTGTGTGTTTGTGTGTGTGTGTGTTTGTGTGTTTGTGTGTTTGTGTGTTTGTGTGTTTGTGTGTTTGTGTGTTTGTGTGTTTGTGTGTTTGTGTGTTTGTGTGGGTGTGGGTGTGGGTGTGGGTGTGGGTGTGCGTGTGCGTGTGCACGTGCTCGTGCGTGTGCGTGTGCGTGTGCGTGTGCGTGTGCGCGTGCGTGTGCGTGTGCGTGTGCGTGTGCGTTTGCGTGTGCGTGTGCGTGTGGTGCGTGCGTGCGTGCATGGGTGTGGTCGTGCGCACGTGCGGGCGTGCGCGCGTGCTCGCGTGCGCGGGTGCGTGCGCGAGTGCGTGCGCGTGCTCGTACTCGTGTGTGTGTCAAAGGTAGCAGGATAGCAGAGAAGCTTCAACGACAAAGAATTCCGAGGGAGAAGTTATCAAAGTGTCCAAAGTTCTATAGACTACCAAAAATTCGCAAGGAAGGAGTCACTTTGGCCTACCGCCAATTCTATTGGTCACCACTGCAAGAATTCGCGAGATACATAAAAAAGCAACTCCAAGCATACACAATGGTAGCAGATTCCAAGATAAAGAACGCCAGAGATTTCATCTAAGTACTGAAGGGCTACACTGTGGAACCCGGGGATCTCCTAGTGAGCTTCGATGTAGTTTCCTTCTTTACGGGTATCCTCATTAAAGAAGCGCTGGAGGTTATACAATGAAAGTATCAATCAGCACACGACATTAGATCTGGTGGCACATTGCCTCAACAATACCTACTTCATCTACGGGGAACAATGATACAAATAAACGAAAGGAGCACTAATGGGATCATACGTTTGTTAAATGGACACATCGAACGAAGAAATTGACAGAGTTCCTGGCATTTCAAAGCCAGGCAGAGGATCAAATTCACAATGGAAGTGAAAAAAGAAGCCCTTCCTAGTTATTCTGGTCTACAAGACACAAGGCGGTGCTTTGGGACACACCATGTACCGCAAAAGTACACACACGAATCGTTGCTTGAACGCTAAGTTCCTTCACCATCCAGCGCAATTACAATCAGTGGTAAAAACGCTGATAACAAGATCAAAGCACGTAGCATACGGAAACAACATCCGACAAGATACAAATATGATCAACATCGCACTTCTACAAAATAGGTTATCCAGGAAAAACATAAAGAGAGCAGAAAAACCATCGAAGGCAAAAGAAGCCAAGGAAGATCGGCAAAATGCTCCTGAACCCGAAGACGAAATATTCACTCATTGAGCAATGAGTGCACGAAGTACCATGTGGAGAAGCTACATAGGACAAACCACCGACATATTAACGTAGTCAAGAACATGTCAACATTTTCACTCACCCAACATGTGTGGGAAATAGCAGACCAGATAGATTTTGATAACGTCAATATGCTTGCAAACATCCAAAATAAAACACTCCCAATATTTCGGGAGGCCGCTGAAATAGATGAAAGACCGACCAGCGTGAACACACGGGATGATACACAAATGTTACTCAGTACCTGCAAGTCTCCTTTAAAGAAGCTACCACACGGAACAACGCCAAAACAACTACCAAAAGAAAACCAAAGATGAAAGGAGAAAATCTAGTCAAAGGGACGGTAGCCGAAGTGGAAGGGAAACTGTAGAGAAAGTGACACCTCAACTACAAATACCACCGGAGAATAACCAAGATATCAGGTCAGTTCGAATTAGAAGAAGTTGAGCACGGATTACCTGAATATGGCTGGTGCAATTCATTCGAAACGTTGCGATGGAGGAGATGGTCCTTTTGAAAACCAACCAAAGCAGACAACGTGAGAAAAAACCGGAAATAATAAAAGCTACTTAGTCAATACCATCGGAAACCTGAAAACCAACATATATATATATATATATATATATATATATGTTCTGTGAAGTTACTATATTCTACAATCGTACAAAAAAAAATTTTTCTTGCATGATAATGTAAACTAATCAATGTTCCTTTTTCAGCTCTATTATTCTACAACTTCATAGGTAAAAGTCATGTACACCCCATTCCGTTCGGTGAATTACTACCACCTTTACCAGGGGCTCCTTACTATTGGTGCTCTAATTTTTTGAGTTCGGTAAGGTCCTTTATTCCTTATGTACTCACCAACACGCATTAATCAAGCGTGGCGTTTTAACTGCTAAACCGTTAAAAATGACGAGTTCTAAAACAGGCGCTATACCCCAGGTAAGTAGGGCGAGACGCCCCATTCCGATGCCCTCTCATCGAAAATATCAACATTCGGATACATTACTGCTACATACGTGGTATCATGTCGAATATTAATGCTGTTCACGTACACCTTGAACAAGTGCAACTGGACATTCTGTTTTTATCAGGAACACAAATCTCCCCTCCACTCTAACTTTCGCCTTAAAGGCGGAGTATGTGCGTATACCAAGGACAACGTAGCTTGTAAGAGGATGTCCACTTTGGAAACCAACAAATTTGACGCGATTTGGTCCAAACATTCTGGGCACCAATTTGTGAAATTCTACTGTTATTTGCATAGGTCTCTCAATGATAATAACTTCCAAGATCTTTTTGATTACCTTAGTCTGAAAATAGACTACCTCTTAGCACAGTTTCCATCTTGCAATATTTCAATTCTGGGAGATTTTAATGTCCATAACTCCAACTAGCTTCAATTTTCACCAGATCATAGTGCAGAAGCATTTGCTGTATCCTGTGATCTCACATAAATGATTTCCGAACCAACCGGAATCCTTCACAGCCAATACTCCACATCGCCTGGACTTATTCCTCACAAGTAACCCACTTGTCCATAACATAAGAGTTCTTTCCCCACTTGGTCAATCAGACTTCCTCTGTGCCCACTCCCACTGTTATTCGAAAAACAGATAGAACTTTTGGTGTTTTAAATCAACTAACTGGACCGATCTGCGAGTTTTTTTTGCAACCTTCCCCTGGAGTGAGTATTGTTTTAAACAGTCTTCCTCTTCAAACATTGTTCTTTCAATAACTGAAGTTATCTTGATGGGTATGGAGTTATGCATTCCCAAAAAGCATAATCATGTAGGTCATGCCCGTTCCCAATCCTGGTTTAATAGCGTTTGCACTGACGCATTATCGCAAAAGCATAAACTCTATACCAAATGGAAATCAAAGAAATAGTTGCAAAGACATCATCACCAAGGCCAAAAATATGTTTGAAGAACGTAAATGCAAAGAATTAGCCTCATGCCCTTTGAGTAGTCGTAAATTTTGGCCATCAGTAAAAACTTTAGTACATCTTCCTTTCCTCCCATGATGTCTCGCGACGGAGCTGTAGTAGCTGATACTGCTGACAAAGCCAACCGATTTGTCGATTACTTTGCATCAAATTCATGTTTCAATGATTCTGGTAAAATTGTGCCGTTGCCCAAATCTGGTCCAATAATCATTTCAAGGAATTGGTGCTTGAACCTATGTGTAACATCTTTTATTTGCATTAGAACTGCTCGAATTTTGTTTGGAATAGTGCTGAAGTGTCACTAACTATAATTAAAGATTGGCAATTGTTTTAGCTCAAGGCTAACATGGTCATAAAAGCTATGTCTAGTACATGGACAAACCGAAGCGATTCATTGTCATATTATTTAATTTAATTTTCTGGGCTCTTGTTTTTTGATATTAACTTTAATAATGAAAAAATGTTTACAAAAATGTCTCAAATTATAATAATAGTAGTTGTATTCAATAGATTCCTCTTTTATGCGCACCATTCTTTTCTAAAATAAGATAAAATATTAACTGGACCAAACGATTTGACTTGAGCTAGTATATATTTCGTATTACTTACTTGTAAGGTAACCCATTTCTGAAACTACTCAAAATTTTTATAGAAGCTTAAATAGGGCTGTGCGCATATTTAAAACTATTATGTGTGAATCGTAGCATTGAGACTTTTTTAAGTAGTGTATTATAATTATTTACTGAACTTACTCTTTTTCATAAAAGATACTTTATTAACCAAACTGGAAGTACGAAAGATAATTAAAAGAATCATGCCAAATCTCGTGATATGCAAAACATATTATTCAAATTTTATGTATTTGGTGTATTTCTTTAAGCAAAGCTCACCTAGTAAAATACTTTTAATAAAAAATGTCTGTGTCTATAGGTTCTTATTCAAAATTTCTCTTCCCTGGGAGCTCCTGAGGTTGATTATAATTTTTTAATTCTGAAACTTTCATAGAATTATAAATAAGTGTTTTACCGTTGTTTAAAACCCCGTAAAGAATTTATGCACTATTATTTGTACGCACGCGTAAACTAGTTTAGAAACAGTAAAATTTACCCCTTATCGAAATCGATCCGGACTATTTTCTAGTGAATTTACACCAATTAAAAATTAGGTTTTTATGAAGCTGTACTTCATTAACACTGAAAGTGCGGTTAAATAACAAACTGTAATACTTTATTAAATATATGTTAAGGTTTAAAAATGGGAACAGCTTCTGGTCAAGGTCCTATTCAATTTACTAATACTTCCAGTTGGCAAAATATCAACATGTTGCTACACTATAAAATACAATTATATGATTTTAGGAACTTTATACATTTTCAGCCAAAAAGAATTTTATGACGTATGCAATGTACTGTACGAATTAACACTATTAGTAAAAGTGTTGTTTATATCTTGGTTGCCAATAGACAATTCATACTCGTGAATAATCGCAACCAACGTCCTACGACAATAATTGCACTAACGTAAGAACGATTTTTGTTTCTAATTAAAATGTTTTAAAATTGCAAAGCTTTTATCCTTCATTTTAGAAATGTAGAAAAGTCAATGTAAAAATACTTAGAAAGTTGCTGAAATTAATTTTTCGGTTCGTGATATGTTGTAAGTACATTTTCAACATTTCAAGTTACTCAGGTAATTCCTCCATTACACTTAATATTCTATATTTATTAAAATGTAATCGTTTTTATAACATTGTTAGTCGCCATATCAAATTATTTTATTAAATACAAATATGTAGTTTTCATTTAGTATATCAATTTCAGTTTCCCATAGTATTCCATGAGGATTAACGTTCTGTAATAAAAATCTCATTAATAGAAACCTTAAATGTAATTTGAAGAAGTTGATGATTATATACGTAACATACTCCTCTTTTCTCAAATAAATAATTTGTTTAATAAGAAGGAATTAATTTAGACATTTCCTTTAACAAAGTTGGTTAGTTTTAAATCCAAAAGACTGAGAATTATAAATCGAGATGAGTGGAAGACAAATAATGTTTACCTAAAGTTTATTTTCGGTTAATGAATACTAAAAGTTTGATTTCATTGTCTTAAATATATTAAATATTTGATGTTGTAAATCTTTGTTAATTCTATCCACATAGAAAAATGCAGAGGATTATTTTTGCAAGTTCACAAGAGTATTATTTTAAACCTTATTTAAACCGGATTATCATGGTAAAAGATTTTAAGGGACTAACCCTGAAAGCAAAAATTGTGATAAAACGACTTCAACTCCTGTTTTGTTATTGCGCAGAGAATGTAGAATTAAAATTTGTGTAATACCGACATATGAATCTTGTGCTTTAAATTAAATTAACATATTAAATTTTGACAATAACGTGCATTGAAGTAGGTACAAATTTATAAGTATAAAATTGCAGTCACGCGTTGAACACCTAATTTGATTGGAAATCGATCCATTTAAAATTAGTGCTATCTCCTGGTGGTGATCCTGGAAGCGGATGCTATCTATCATTAGATGTCGACTGTCGAGTGTGATTAAGTGTAATTTAGATATCGAAATTCACTTCATTTTTCATTCATGCAAGATAAAAGAATTTTGAATATAATCAACATTAAATTAAAATAAACTTGTCAGAATATAACGTTTAAATTTTTCGTGATTAAGATAAATAAGCGGAAAAAAGAAAACACGTTGCTTGATTTAAACTCAGAATAAAGCAAAGGCAATATTTATCTTTTCAATAAATTTAGCTGGCGCTAAAATTTCCTTTCTGTTTTGTTTAGTGTTCTGGTTCTAGAGATGTTGCGTCATAGATACATGCCGGCGGTTTTTAATATTAAGCATAGTTTCTCATATTTGGAGTAGGTGCATATGTACATCACCGCAAAAATAATATGACAAAGTACTGTTAATATGGAATTCATATAGTAAATGTAGAGAATATAAATTTAATGCCGTGCCTAGCGCTACATCAGATGTACACTTCCTTTCAAAAGTTTTGCATACACTTTCAATATCAAGTAACAAAGGTTTTTCAAAATTTTAGCTGTGTGGATGTGTAATTTTGAGGTTAGATTAAAGATGATATTGACAGAATTAACAAAAATTATGATCTGTTATTCAGGACACAAATTATATTGTCTTACATAATAATGACCAATGACTTTTACAAATAATTTTGCAGAAATTAGTGATTGCTATACAAAGTAACGGAGATTTATTGTTGCTGCATTTTGACTTTTCAAAGTTATAATGGCAGAGTAGATTAATTACAACCCTGACTTAATACAACAAAAAATGGGTGTACGCAAGGGTACATCGGTTGACATTTGAAGTTAACGTAACCTTACTTTCTGGTTTTACATCTGAAGTATTTTTTGCCGCCTTTTCTGACTATTAGATAGTGACGTATTTCTTTGTGACTATTTTTTCTATATGTATGATTATGCAAAATTTTGAAAGAATTCAAGCTAAACTTTGTTGTTTGTTTGGAAATGTGAGGTTTTTTGATCGTGAACATATCCATAAGATGGAAGTTGGAACTTTATATTCGAGCGAACAGGGATTTATGGAGAAAATGAGAAGCTGAAACAAAGACTCTGTATTATAGAAGAAGTAGTACAAATAATCAGACGGCCTGAAAAAAAGTGTATGAATTTAATATGACACTGTCTGTCATACACATTAATATCTGGTGTGAAACACCACACGACCTTCCAACCTACAAAATAGACATTAAAAGAAATGAAATAATTTTAATAACGTTTCTTAAGATAATTATGCAAGTTCATTACGAGAATAGGCAACATTGTAAACGCAAAAACAATAATCTATGTCAAACAGATGTTTAAAACTTTATGACAGAGGTTATAGACATCTAGATGCTAACTTATATCAAAAGAAATAATAGTACATTATATACCGCGGGATTGAAGTAGCACTTTTAATCCCGAAGGTAAAGTTTATGACCGACAGTAGGGAGGGGCATAATTTACCTGAGGGATTAAAGGTGCTTCAGTAGCAAGGTATGTACGATATTTCTTCGTACGTCCAAAACTGAAACTGTATACATAGTAATATAAAAATGATATTGAAACCGCTATAGAAACACAGATAATTATTAAGTCCAAAGTGAAAAGTTATTACTACGTTGCTTAGTAACAAGCCTAATTTGGAAACGTTATATAATTGTCATCGTCCTATTTTGTGTGTCATAAGCTCTATCATGAGTGAAGAAAGTTTATCTAAAATTAATAAAAAAAGTAGCAGAAGTAAGTGAAGAATTATTACCACCAACGTCTAATTTAAATATTAACCTTAACTATTACAATTCTAATTAATTCTCTTTTATAAAATACTTATGATATCCATTTTTTTTTGTATTTTAACCGTATACACTTTTTCTACTTTAGGAATTTTTTTGCCTCATTATATCAAAAAATTGCATTGAATACAATTAATCGATATGTTTGTCTATTTCCAGGTATTTTTATATCTTAGAACTATGTATCTGTTTTAGAAATATTTGATAAAAACCAAAAACTGCCCCCAATGAACCCCCCTCTCCGCCACAGCTCTAGACCAAATTAATACAAGCTTGAATACAAAATTTTAAGTACGTAGGTATCTTTGACCAGGAGTTATGGTGGGTACTAACACACACACACACGCACGCACGCGCGCACGCACGTACGCACGCACGCACGCACGCAGGCACGCACCCACGCACACACGCACACACGCACACACGCACACACGCACACACGCACACACGCACACACGCACACACGCACACACACACACACACACACACACACACACACACACACACACACACACACACACACACACACACAACACAAACACAAACACAAACACAAACACAAACACAAACACAAACACAAACACAAACACAAACACAAACACAAACACAAACACAAACACAAACACAAACACAAACACAAACACAAACATCTGACTCAAAATCAATATAATATAATAAAAAAACCGTTTTGGACGTTACGTAATAAAGGACTTAATTAATTTAAACAATTGGAATGCCAACTTCTAAACTTTAATATAACATGGTTGTGATATAATATTTGGCAATTAATCAAAATGGTTTTTGTATAAAAGAGATATTATACAGGGTGGATACTCTAAGTGGAATAAATCCTGTAACTCAAAGGGGTGAAGTCCGGGAGAAAAACCATGATACGCATTTGTTATTGCTTCCAGCCCTTAATCTGGAGGTTAAAGTTTCCCCATATATTCACCCCCTGGGGGGTGAAGTCACCCCTAACTTTTTTTTCAATTTAAACGGTAGGTCAAGTGATACACCGTGTGAAAGCTTGTATTAAGAGGAACACAACGCACTCGCATTTGGAAAATAAAGTGAAAAAACCTAAATGAACAACTTTCTCTGGCTCAATGGTATTTATTTTGGGTACCTGCAAGAAACAAATGGACACCATTTTGAACATCTTTAAAGTTATGAGTGTACCCCATAAGAAGAGATTCTTTTGCAGAGAAGTCGTTAAATCGTAATTAAAAATTATTATTAATTCGATTAAATACTAAAATAAAAAGCTTACCTCGAGTAGGATTTGAACCTACGACCTGTACTTTGCTAGAGTACCGCGCTAACCAACTGCGCAATCGAGATTCAAGCCCCAATTGACGTAATTTTTTTCTTTATGCATGTAGAACTGATGTAAATTATAAATCGTAGTTTAGTTTTAAGAAAGTTCTGAAACTTCATTTGCTCAAGAGAGCGCGTTTATTTGTTTATTATTTTTGATTTTGTGTTCAACAAAATAATGTTTAAAATTTTGAGAAAGTAAAATACTGCGTTGTATTCCTCTTAATACAAGCTTTCACACTGTGTATCACTTGACCTATCCTTAGATTTGAAAAAAAAAGTTAGGGGTGCCTTCACCTTCGGGGGTGGATATATGGAAAAACTGTAACCCCCAGATTGAGGGCTGGAAACAATCATAAAGAATGCCTATCATGATTTTTCTCCAGGACTTCACCTCTTTGAGTTACAGAATATATTCCACCCTGCATATACGTTCAGTTGCTGGTACATCGATAGGTATCGTTTAGATAATACTTCCACCGTATATTTTGCTTATCCGATTTAACAGTTAAATGCTAACCTTCTCTTCGGCATTTTCAAAGTATTTAGAAATACTGTCATTATGACAGCCGTGGCTTTTTACCCTATTGGGACGTACAGCTATAGCTATTTGTGAACTAAGAGCGCAAAGTGACACATTGCCGCTCTGAGCGAAAAGTTCGACGTGCAACGAGTAGTGGAGCGCTGCGATCTCACGCGAGCGGCAATATCACTTTGTGCTTGAATGACACACATGATTTTTTTTCTACAACCGGTGTTTTTATAAAAATATTTGGTAAAAATTAATAATTATTGATAACCTCAAATTTGACAGTTCAGATTTAAAAACGTGAGCATCACTTTGCGCTACATATGTGTGTTTGTCATGAACTTATTATAAAAGAGGTTGCATAATTATCCTAAGGAAATGTTATTAAAATTATTACATTTCTTTTAATTTCCATTTTGTAGGTTGGAATGTCGTGTGGTGTTCCACACCAGATATTTATTGCACGAGAACGATCTTAACAAAATTGTCGACATCTGTCAATTACCCTCAATCCATACTTTTGTGTCAAGAGTCGCAGAAACTCTAGATGTTTCTTTATACGGTTTCCATGGTAACTAAACGAGCGTTTTAATTACTTTGCCGCTCGGCGACCGACAAAGTAAAAAAAAGCTTGCTCCTTGGAAAAGTGCAACTTTGCGCTTGCTTTTGAAAGCGCAAACGTGTACTTTTCGCACGGTTGTAAAAAAAACTATTTTATCGGTTATTCAAATTGTTTAACTAACACATTGGTTTTAATAGACGGCGTGTATTAATCAATAAAATAAAATTAAGGAAACCAAACATTTTCAAATAAATTGTATTATCTCAAAAATGATGGCATTTAGGTATAGGGAACCTACTAGAAAGTATTTTAATTTAAATTGAAAATTGCATTAAAATTAACAGTCATAGCAAGACAAAAGGAAAACTATAAACTATAGTAGAAAATACCCTGTATAACATTTAGAAGATACAAATATCACATTTGAATGTTTGCAAGTTATTGTACCTAAAGTTTAGTTTATATTTGTGTGTTCGTGTGAATAATATGAAGTTTAATATTACGTAAAAGGAAATTATAAACTTTAAACAGAAAACGTTCTGTTGTTATAACATTTGAAAGTCTTAGAAACAATACATCTATTTATTATAAGTTTTTGTTATGAACGAATAAGTTCAAAGGTAAATATGTAATTAAAAATTACTTGCTTTATTAAATACATAAATAAGAAGTTTACCTCGCGTAGGATTTGAATCTACGACCTGTACTTTGCTACTCGAGGTAAACTTTTTATTTATGTATTTAATAAAATTAATAATAATTTTTAAATACATCTATTTGTTTCATTAAATTAAAATTTATTGTTTTCAGTGAAACTCCAGTGTGTTCCATTTAAATTAACAACGTTATTGAAAATTGATAAAAAGAAATTATACACCCTGTATAACCTTTGAAACATATAAATAGCATTACTAAATTTGTATCTAAAGTGTCGATTTAGGTATAGGAAAATTTTAGTCAAGTTGACATGTTTTTTACGTGCAATCAGAAATTGTTTTAAGATAAAGGGTGTTCCATTAAAAACATAACTTTAGAACATATATTGAAAAATAATTTGAAAATGTAGTTGTGTTAATGTACAGATATATCCTTTAGTTTTTCGCTCTGTGCCGTTGAGCGTGGACCACTGTGTATATATACATATATAATATATATATATATATATATATATATATATATATATATATATATATATATATATATATATATATATATACCAGGTTGCGAAAACGTCTCGCACCAACGTGTTATCTTTGAAACGGATAAATGGAAAGTTATGAAACTCTAGGACGATGTATGGGATTGTGTTCTACATTTATTAGAGTAAATGTCAAATTTGTTTGCCTCAGCCTTTAGCGTAACGCCGCCATCTTGAGTTTTTCTTTAAATAGGTCGAGAATTATAACTAAAAAATTTACTCAGTTGCAGTTACTTCATTACAATAAGTGTTCAAAATGGTGTATATTGACAATGATACCAGGGCAAATCATTATTAGACTACAATTTAACTTAGATTAATAAAACGGATATTTTATAAGATATTTCCTAGTAAAGTGGTACGTTACCAATATTTGTGGAAGGAGGAAAAAATAGCTTATCTGTGTTACTCGACCTAGGTTGCCATTTAAAAAAAATTTAAGATGGAGGCAGTACGCTAAACGCTGAAGTAAAAAATTTGACATTTACTCTAAAAAATGCAGAACACAATCCCATTCATCTTTCTAGAATTTCGTAACTATCCCTTTATACGTTTCAAAGATAATATCTTGGTGCGAACCTATATATATATATATATATATATATATATATATATATATATATATATATATATATACGTTTTACTAAGGCCACGTTGTTTTTTTTTGTTACTATGTCCTAAAAGTAGGCAATTAAAGTCGGGAGAGCTAAAAGGGCCATTATCGTTATTTATTGTTACCCTTCAATTGAATAAAAGTGAAATTTAGAGGATGGAAACGTTAAGCTGTCACGGTTCGCGGCAATCGTACAACAGATTTGATAAATAAATATTAAATTAAATAACAAAGAACTAACTATAACTCGGAAATTTAAATTTAAAATAATTGAAGCATTTGGTCGCAAATAAATAACAGCAGGTCCGGTGAGTAGCGCGAGATCCAGGAATCGCGTAGGGAACAATCTGGTTGAAACATGATGTGATTGAAGAGTATGTAAGTGAAAAAGGTATATGTATATAAAGGGTGTCCCATTAAGAATGGGACACAGAACAACCGCAGATTCCTCAATTTAAAATAAAACAATTAAGCGAAACATGCTTAGATAAAATGTTACTCGTTTCCGAAATATGGGGCGTTGAAGTTGAAAAATGAAAAACTATTAATGACTATCAATTTTTTTAATACACTGCACAATTTTACTTAAATCGGTACGCTTGTACCATTGATTAATAAGTTGATATTAATCAATGCTTGTACAATATCATAAAATACACCTAACAGCAGAAAAATCAGTTCAGTACGCTTTACCAGAGGCGTACGGCAGGAGTAAGTAATACTTGCACCCCTTCTAAATGTTACGCCGCAGTCCAAATACTAATTTTGACTATAATTTAAATTTTTCTGATATTTCCTAAGTAAATAATCTACAGTTGTTAGTTTGTTGTAAAGTCATTGGTTTTCGAGATATTCGCAGTTAAAGACAGAAAGGCATGTACTTTTTATTTGTATTATTATTACCCATTTGCATTTTTATAGTTTTGTCTTAAAACTAAACAAAGTGGAAACAAAATTTATGAATTAGTTATTTTTATATAGTTTACTTTTATTTTATTTAGTAGGATTATTCTAATTTCTAAGTTCCTAATAGTTACGTTGCGATCGTAAGAATATTTATTTCGTTATAATTGTGAATTTGGGCAGTAGGCGTTGATTTATGCTGTCATTGTCAGTTAAAAATTTTCGAAGTAACTATCAGTTTCGATAAGTGATTAATGTTATTAATAACTGTAATATTATTGTAAAATGTCACGTCATAATGAATTTTCCAATTTAGAAATGAGGGACATGGTTTGTACTTATGCCCAGAATAATTTTAATGGCACAGTCGCTAAGAGGCGATATTCAGAATTGTATCCAAATAGACAGCAACCAGGACACAAAATTTTCAAATGTTTGTATGACAGGTTGGGCGAAAAGGGGACATTTCGACCAAAACTTGAAACAGGACGACCTAGATTGATTACAT
The DNA here is from genome assembly GCA_036346205.1 of Vesta saturnalis. NCBI lineage: Eukaryota > Metazoa > Arthropoda > Insecta > Coleoptera > Lampyridae > Vesta > Vesta saturnalis. The sequence goes on from JARFJB010001948.1 coordinate 344,243, forward strand.
GAGGAGGATGAAATTTTGACTCAAGTAACTATCGATCCGCAGCTAAGTACCCGTAGAATATCTGCAGCAACTGGGGTAAGCCGCTCTACTGTTCATAGGATTTTGAAAAGAGAACAATTATATCCTTATCACTTTACGCCAGTACAACATTTACTCGTACGTGATCCTCCTGTGAGGAGGACGAAGCAACTTTTACTCGCAGAGGGGTTTATAATTGGAGAAACAGTCATTTCTGGGCTACTGTAAATCCACACCTGCCAAGGGAGAACCACTTCCAAACAGAATTTTCTATTAATATTTGGGTGGGTATTATTGGAAATTACATAATTGGTCCGTACGAGCTTCCTCACAGATTAAATGGGATAGAATACCTCAATTTTCTTCAAAACCATATGGAGGATATGTTAGACGATATTGCTTTAAATTTACGTCATAACTTCTGGTTTATGATGGATGGTGCGCCAGCCCATTTCACGTTACCTGTTCGGATTTACCTAAATTTACGTTTTCCACATAGTTGGATTGGACGTGGAAGCGAATTTGCTTGGCCACCACGCAGTCCTGAATTTAATCCTTTAGATTTTTATTATTGGGGCTACTTCAAAACCCTTGTTTATGGTGAACCAATAAATACCCGTCAGGAACTTTGGAACAAAATTCAGAATGCTGCTGCTGACATTCGACAAAATCAAGCAAATCAGTTGTTTAAAGTTTCTTCAGTTGCACGTCTAAGGAAGTGTGTACAAGTTAATGGTGGACACATTGAAAATTTGTTACAGTAAAAATGTCATTACATTAGTTTCTGTTTTGTTTCGTTTTGAGACAAAATTATAAAAATGCAAATGAGTAATAATAATACAAATAAAAAGTACATGCCTTTCTGTCTTAAACTGCGATTATCTCGCAAACCAATGACTTTACAATAAACTAACAAGTGTAGATTATTTACTTAGAAAATATCAGAAAAATTAAAATTATAGTCAAAATTAGTATTTGGACAGCGGCGTAACATTTAGAAGGGTTGCAAGTATTACTTACTCCTGCCGTACGCCACTGGTAAAGCGTACTGAACTGAGTTTTCTGCTGTTAGGTGTATTTTATGATATTGTACAAGCGTACCGATTTAAGTAAACTTGTACAGTGTATTAAAAAAATTATGGTCATTAATAGTTTTTCAGTTTCCAACTTCAACACCCCTTATTTCGGAAACGAGTAACATTTTATCTAAGTATGTTTCGCTAAATCGTTTTATTTTAAATTGAGGAATCTGCGGTTGTTCTGTGTCCCATTCTTAATGGGACACCCTGTATGTATATTTAGATATTCATACAGTAAGTATACACTATTATTTACATATTTCTTGACTCGTCCGGTAGTAGGACGATACCGTCAGTAGGGAATGCTACGGCGTCGGGGCACGATTTTGTCAATAACCGGTTTGTTCGATATGGTATTACACAAGAGAACAATACAATTGTCTCGGATCGACCTGGCTACAAGGGGTGGTCAAGGTCGAAACAGACAGGTCCCGTTGATGACAACAGTGCAAGGAATGAGTGGTGAGTCGGCACGTGGAAAGGCACCGTGGGGGATGGCAGCCTAGCACTATGGTCAGGAGTTGAGACTGAAGTGCATGACGCAAAAGGACTTGGAGTTATCGTAAGTGAAAGAGCGTAAAGATGTGTTAAACAGTATGAATGGATATCTCCCCGGGTAATGTGGGTTAGAATGAAAGTGGAGTTTCGAAGAATTTTTCTTATTGCATGCTATATACCGGTGAATGGAGAAAGAGACCAGGAGTGTGAGAACTTCTGGAATGAAGTAGAGAACGTGTTGAACGTATGTAAGCTAAACGAAAGAGTGGTGATAGTGGGGGATATGAACGGATGGGTTGGTGTACAGAGAGAACATACTGAACGCGTTCTAGGAAAGTTCGGAGACCAAAGGGCCAATGAGAATGGTGAACGCCTGGTGAACATCTGTGTGTAGAGAATCATGTTTGTATCTAATACGTGGTTCAAACATAAAAATGTGCATATGTATACATGGCAAAGAGGTGACTCTAAAAGTATGATAGGCTTGATAGTGCATAATGAACGACTTAGAAACCTGGCGAAAGCCACAAAACTAATGCGCGGAGCGGAGTGTGGATCGGATCACTTTTTGGTTGTATTGAGAGTGTGTTTAAGGCAAAAGTAGGCCCGAAGAAGGAAAGCAAACGTAGTGCGGACGTCCAGAATTAGGGTAGACAAACTAGTGGATAATGGTGTGAGAATGAAATACTCAGATGCTGTGAGTAAAGAGTTGAATGTGAATTAAACAGTATGGAACGAATAAATAAAAGTCACTGACGATGAAAGTGCATGGACAACCTTGAAAAACTGTGTTGTCAATTGTGCCGTGCGGATATGTGGAAGAGCGACTGTAGGTAGACAACAAAAACGTGCTTGGTGGAGTGAATTGGTAAAAAAGGCAGTATGTAAGAAAAAAAATACGTACATGGCAATGATTGCTGCAAAAAATGAGACTGAGAAAAATCGATTGTATGAGGTGCACAGATTAACAAACAAAGAAGCGAAGGAGGCAGTGAAAATAAGTAAAGAGGAAGTGATGGCTGTGGAAGGAGAGAAAATGCAGTATGATTTTGAGGGAAACAAGAAACTCTTCTGGAAATGGGTCAAAAACACAAAACGAAAGAGTATGGGACGATTGTGAAGTGAGGAAATGCTGGCAAGAATATTTCGGAAAGCTGTACAGTAGTGAGGAAAGCAAGACTGAAAGGATAAGTAAGGAGAATATTGAAGGAATGGTGAATGAAACTGAGAAGGATATTGGGATAAATGAAATACTCAAGTATGGAGGTGCAAAGCTTATACGAAGATTGTGTTATTTATTCAATGAATGTCTTAAGGGTCTTAAGTGCTCAGAGAGTGGAAGAGCGCCATCATTGTACCACTGTATAAGGGTAAGGGAACAAGGGTGATTGCAAGAACTACAGAGGAATAAGTTTGCTCAGCGTGCCTGGTAAAGTGTTTGGAGGAATACTGATTGATAGGGTACGAGAAACTACACAAACTAAGATTTGGGATGTGCAGGGTGGCTTCATGGTAGGGAGACGATGTGTCGATCAGATGGTTGCTCTCCAGAAGGTGATCGAAAAGTGTAAAAAGGAAGCTGTACTGTGCGTTTGTAGATCTGGAGAAAGCATACGACAGAGTGAATAGGGTGAATCTGTGGGAAATATTAAATAAATATGGCGTAAATAAAGGTCTAATAAACGGAATAATGGCAATATACAACGGTAGCCGGGCATGTGTTTGGGTGAGAGGAGATGTGAGTGATATTGAGCAAGGAGTGCGACAAGGCTGTGTGATGTTACCGTGGTTGTTCACTGTATACATGGATAAATGTATTAGGCAAGAATGTACCGACACAAATGGTGTAATGGTTGGTGACGTAAATGTACCAGTTCTGGTGTATACAGATGACACAGTCTCATTAAGTGACAGTGCGGATGAGCTACAAACTGCTCTGAGGAAGTTTGATACAGTCTGTGAGAGCATGGACCTAAAGGTAAACGTGAACAAAACTAAGATTTTGGTGTTCAATCGGGAAGGTGGAAAGGTAGAGCATTTGGTCTGCAAGATGAAATTGTGCAGCAAGTGGACTAGCTGGTATATCTGGGTAGAATGTTTACTGCAGATGGTACAATGGAGGGCGAGATTGGACGGAGGGTAGATGTTGGAAGGAAAGTAATTGGAAGTATGTGGACATGGGTATGTCAAAAAATGACGAAAAATTCTTGAGATTCTTGAGGAGCGCATGTGGTAAAACGAAAAGAGATAAGATAAAGAATGAGTGCATAATGACGGAATATGGCGAAGAAAAAACGATGATGGATAGAAATAAAGTAGTACATTATGTTGGTTTGGTCATATTGGGAGAATGAACAACGCAAGATTAACGAAGCAAATATATGTGGGTGAGGTTAGAGGTAAGGTCGTGCCTGGTAGGCCGAGTAAAACTTGGCTGAATGTACTAGAATGTGTGATAAAGGAAAGAAAGATAAGGAGTTTTAAAAATAAAAGGGCATGTCAGAGACAATGTATGATCTATCGGAAGCTAGGGTAGTATGCGGAGATAGGAAAGAGAAAGTTTGAGAATGAAAAATAAATAAGAGGCAGGGATTGTTTTGCCTACCCCGCAAGGGAATGGCGTGAAGGTTAAGTTAAGTACATTGTTTTTTGGTATTTAAAAATTGAATCAGGAATCCAAGTAGTTATTTAGTAGTTTGATAGGTGTCATCAAATTTTTCGTTCGTATTTACTGTAAAATGTTTTCAAATGATGAGAGTATCACAGTCATATTGTCCAGGAGTTAAAACCTACAGATTACCCCAATAGACTTCAGTTCAAATTATATAAATCTTATTTTGTTCAGCGATGAGGCAAAATTTAGTAATAATTAATAATTTAGTTATAATGGGAAGCCTACAGAGCTGTAACTCCAGATTAAGGGATCATTCATGAATCGAATTGCAACATGTAAACGTAACGACCGAAAGCATTTGTACCGTATCTGCCCATTTCTTTTGTGATGTTAATTGTTTACTGTTATTAAATTATACTTTGATGAGAAAGGAATTTTTCCGTCATAATTTTCGTTTTGACCAATTTTGAGGTCTATGAGGCTGACGAATTTTAAGATTTTTGTGTCGAGTATACGCACTTAACGCACTTGTTTTGCGGAGTTTGTTATGTTGAGTTACGTTGGAGGATTTTTGAGTATATTTTGTAGTGTTCATATGTTTTGAACGAGTTTTGGAATTGTTCATATTACGAATTTGACTAGTTAGGAGATTATTATTTATCGCTTTAGGATTTGTTAGACATTCAAATAATTTAGTTTTGCGAATAATGTTTATTTTCTCGTAATGATAAACGTGTATGAACCTTTGAGTGACAGGCTTTCGAGTCATACCGTTTCGATTAGGGATTGTTGTTTATCGTGTGCTTCGGCACAAATTTTATTTATCGATGTTTTTGAGCATACCGTTACTGCATTTTTTTTGTTCTTTTCGTTTTTCGTAGTATTTCTTTCAGAATGGTTTAGTTCATGTTACCCGATTTTGACGATATCTAGGTTACCCCATTTTGGCTACTTTCGATTTTTGTTTAGGATGCATGAGTTGACCCAGGGGACAGGTTTTGGGGTTGGAATGGGACGCAAGGGACGCGGCCCCGTGGTAGTGCGGAGGTGGAGAATGGTTAACCCTCCTACATCACTGATGCATTTTTAATTTTTTCTCGTCAAACGGTGTGGTGTATGGTATCCCCATGATTTGGATTTTTTCCCCACTGGGTGGTGTGGCGATGGCGCCAGCCTCCAGTGTGTCGATGGATTGAGTTTTCGGAAGTCGCCTTGGCGCCGGACCGCTTCACGGACGGCGGCTAACCGCGAGTTGGTTGCTGCCGCTGTTTCAGGTTATGGGCGCTATACACCACCTAGTGCTGTGCGCGGGCGGTAACACGTCGTTAGTAAAAAAGGTATCGTGAGGGGACTTTTCTGAGCGATACTACCGCAAAATTTCCGTACTTCTTCGTACACCTTAGCTCTAGTGTTGTCCGTTAGACTAGGATTGTCAGAATGTAGGTTATTTAGGGTGTCCACCCAATTAGTTTTTCTGGTAGGTTCGTTTTAGTTTGATAAGTTTAGGTTAGTTCTTTTCTCTTTGTGGGCTAGCTTAGATTTGTTGTGGATATTTTTCGAGGAACAATATGTAGTGGAGGTAGTGTGATATAGTTTGAAAATCTTAAGAAAAATTGAGTAACATACTTATTTTTTGTTTGCTGGTAATAAAAAAAATTAATTCAGTATATTGATGAATTTTATTATTTTAGATTGCTAGTAGAAAAGATATTTTTTTAAAATTATTTTAGTACAAATGTACAAACATGTAGATTGTTTAGTTTGCTAATTTGCTAATTCTATCATAAATTATCGTCTGGATGTCTTCGTATATATCAATACAGTTGTTTAGACAAAGTCGGTCGTATGTCATAGTGACAGCCTGGTTTGTTTAGCTTGTGTAAATATTGTTGAGAACTTATTTGACTATAGTCGGTAGTATTATATTGCGTGCATTCCTGAATTGACGACAGCCTTGTTTTTTTATAGTTGAGTTTCCATGTGAAGTGATGAGTGGTTATTTACCGAATCTAAGTACTTTTGATGAGGGGACAGAGGATTGCTTCCCTTTTTCGTTCAGTTGGGGTTGAGGTTTCGAGCTTGAAAGTAGAAGTAGGAAACAATTGAGATGTAGTCACGAATTGTAATTGTGATTAAGCGAAGCGCTTCGCAATTTGGTAGGGATAGTACAACATCGGTGCTAAGCTAAGTAGCAGTTCTATTTTATGCGGTTATAAAATTATAGGTACACCCTTGACAAATATCGTTTACAGTCTTATCGAGGAATTCCGGGTTAAATAAGCCGAAGATTTCCAATTTAGCATTGTGCTGACGAAAGAAACAGCGTCTTACCTGTAACAGTATTAGGTCATCTGGTCATTTGATTACTTATGGGGTAGGTTAAAAAACATTGTGAGGTCAAAGGAATTTGGAGCACCATTCCCCACATTTTTATAATAGAAATGGAGATTGGTGTTTTTTTCCAAGAAAGAAATCTCATGCTAAAGAGGAATATACGCTCTTTTCAAAGACACCGTTTGTTAAAATCCGTTAATGGTAATCGAAGTTATTACATTAAATTTACACTTCTTCCACCGTAAGAAAAAATACGACAAAATTCTTGGAAACTTCAAACCGGTTATTTTGGATGAATCATTAAACATTTGAATGCAATATATATCTAAATTTTTATAGCCATTATGTTTAATTGACAATTTTTCTAAACGTTACCAACACTCATCATAAGCCGCTCCATTTACTTTTTAAAAGGCACATATTTAAACCAAGTTTCGCCAACACCGTTAGAGACACTTGGCAATATTTGGAAGGATGTCATCACGTCCAGAAAGGACAAGACGAATTCAAACCTTAGTATCGTCTCAAAAAGTTGTGGAATGAGATTGGTCCCGGTGGACGGCATCACTAATTCGAATGTCTAAAGAGTTGCTCTAGTATTAATTGTAATGACGGTATTGACTTTTCAATCTTTTTTGGGCTGACATCAGCTCAACGAAACTACAAAAAATTACATAAAGGGGCTTTAGCCATGAGCTTTGGCATAAAAAAATTGCAAATATTTTTATGGTGATAATTTTAATATGTCAGTGATCATACACTATTACAAACTTTGTTACCTAATTGTAAGAAAATTCCACGGATGGTTTTGTAATCTGCTTACATTATAACATTGCGTTTAAAAAAGGTTTAAAAGGGTCAAATTCATTGTACAGGCTGCCGTCTAATGAATTTGTTCCAAAATGTAGTTTTTCATTTTTTTGTCACAAATATTAATATCCAAAGATACATTACCAAAAGCACTGTGTCTGATCATACATTATCTAACGTTAAACAATAATGTGTGTCAAATTTGTTATTATATTGCAGACAAAAAGAATTAGAATCCTATCTTAAACTAAGGATTTATCGGTCTGTATAAAATGGATGTATTTGTATGGTGAAATAATTCCAACTGTTCTAAATATAGCGTTTGTTAGATCATAACTATGGCTATTGTTAGAACATAAATAATGTTATTATCGGCTGCAAATGTTTAACAGTATAAACTAGGCAACGGGGATGAGCCAAAAAATTTATTAAAGTAAACTATTTATACTTTATGTGAAAGCTTTCTGAAATATCCTTTCCACAGTAACAAGTAAAATTATAACTAACTGTATAATACAAATAAAATTGTGAATACCGAAAAAAATATCTTACAGTATGTAAAATGGAAACTACAAACGGCAATAAAACATAAATCGAAAATTATTTCCTTAATATATACCTACAAAACATGCAACATGTATGTTAAAATATTAATAATACCAAGTAATACAAAATGATTCTAATAATTCACAACTATATAGTTTAAAATCACAAATTCAGAAAGAATAATAACTAATATAACTAATGTACCGCGCACGCGCTCTCATACACACACGCACACACGCACACATGCACACACGCACACATGTATACGCGCACACATGCACACGCGCACACGCACATACGCACACGCGCACACCCACACACACGCCCACACCCACACATTTAACACATGTGTGTAAGTAATACAACTATATAGTTTAAAATCACAAATTCAGAAATAATAATAACTGATATAACTAATGTAACGCGCACGCGCTCACATCCACACGCACACAAGCTCACACGTACACACTCATACATGCACACACGTACACACGCATACGCGCACACACGCACACATGCACACACGCACACACGCACACACTTACACACGCACACATGCACACACGCACACACACACACACTTACACACGCACACACGCACACACGCACACACACGCACACACGCACACACGCACACACGCACACACGCACACACCCACACACGCACACACACACGCACACACACAGACGCACACACGCACACAGGAACAGACGCACACGCACACGCACACACGCACACACACACACACACACACACACACACACACACGCACGCACACACAGACACACTCACACATTTTTAAAGATAATTTTCAATTTAAATTATGTTCTGTAACCTTTGATTTGTTTTTTGTGAGGTTGTTTTCGTGCGGGATATCTCACTAGGTAGACTCCTTTTAACAGTGAACAATCCAGGTGGCAGGCATGTGTACGCATCACAGGCAGTAAGGTAACCACCACCCTTACATTGGAGTTCTTAACATTAGGTCTCCGATTTTCTGACATTTTGTTCCTATCTGAAGCACACGTTTCATCTGAAAGCTCCAATTCATCCGACTTGCAATTTCCTCAATAGAATTTTCACTTTAACCTTCGATACAAATGAGGCATATGTGCCTATCTCAAGAACAACATTGCTTGCAAGAGGATTTCTTCCGTGGAGGATAATTTGTGAAATTCTACTGTTGCATTTATAGGTTTCCTACTGACAGTAATTTTCAAGACTTCTTAGATTACCTTAGTTTGAATGTTGATTATTTTCTGTCTCAGTTTCCATCTTGCGATATCTCAGTTGTGGGAGACTTCAATGTTCATAACTCTAATTGGCTTCAATTTGCTTTTACTACTAATCCTGCTGGGCATAGTGCAGAAACATTTGCTATTCCTTGTGATCCCACACAAATGATTCCAGATCACACAAGAATCCTTGATAACCCTAAGCATACTCCATATCTTCTAGATATTTTTCTTACATCAAACCCACTGGTTGATAACACTTCAGTTCTTTCCCCTCTGGGTTTATATGACCTTTGCCTAATATAAATAAATAGAAATAACTGCCCCTAATTCCTTTGTTGCTCGCAACACTGTTAGAACCTAGTGGTGCTCTAAGTCAGCTAAATGGAGTGATTTACGGGACTTCTTTGCAACCTTTCCATAACGTGAATCTAATTTTAAGTCGTCCTCTTCTTCGGACATTGCTCTTTCAGTATCTGAAGTCATCCTCATGGGTACGGAGTTATACATTTATAAAAAACAAAACCATGTAGGTCATTCACGTTCCCAACCCTAGTTTAGTAAGGCTTGTGCTGATGCAATATATTTTAATTATAAATTTTATACCTCCTAAATGGAAATCTAATAAAACGGTTCAGAGTTATACAGAAAACGTTGGTGTTACAAATACCTGCTAAAGTGTTATCACTGAAGCTAAAAAGTTGTTTAAACAATGAAAATGCAATGAACTAGCCACACATCCTTTGGACAGTCGTCAATTTTGGTCTTTAGCTAAAGCCATCAGTAAAAACATTGGTACATCTTCATCCCTCTCCCTCTGAGATCTTTTGACGGATATGTAGTGGCTGATTCTGTAGACAAAGCCAATGTTTTTGTGGATTTATTTATATCAAACTCGTGTGTCAATGATTCTGGAAAACATGTACCCCATGTCAACTCTTCTTCATGCTCTATAAAACCAATTCATTTTCGATACCAGCTCCTAGGCTCGATTGTCAGTAGGCCCAAACGGTATACCAGCTGTCGTCTTAAAGAAATGTTCACCCGAATTAGTACTAGTCTATTCGATCTCTATATCTTTTGGAGAATTTCCTTCATCATGGAAGCTAGCAAATGTTCAACCCCTTCCCCAAAAAGACGATAAGATCGATCCTTCGAACTACCGATCAGTTGCCATCAATTATATTTTGTCTAAAATCATGGAAAAAATCAATCAATCAGCAAGTGCTCTCTTTCCTTGAAGCTAACAAACTCCTTAGTAACCACCAATTTGGTTTAGGGGGAGTCGTTCATCAGGTGATCTCTTCCATAGATGACCCAAGTTTGGAACAATACATTAAAACAATCCGGTGAAACAGTTGTAGTCGCTTTAGATATCTTAAAGGCATTTTACCAAGTTTGGCATGAGTGTTTACGTGCCAAACTCACCTTTTCCAAAGAAATTAGCATTAACGCAGGCAAGCCACAGACACCACTTATAGCGCCTACACCTTTTATGCTATACATCACTAACCCGATCCATTGCTTTGCTGACGACAGCACTTTTCATTGTAGTTCATCTCAGTCTAGTCATAATAGTAATCCACCTTCGATCTGAAATCAAGGTATTAAAGATTAAACGGCGATTTCAATCAACAAAGGCATTCAACGTATTCTCGAATGGGGAAACATAATCTAGTTAAATTTAATGCTAATAAAACTCAGTGTTGCCTTGTGTCCGTCAAAAAAGATCGATCATTTCTTGTTGTAAGTATGATTGGCTCAAATCTCAACTTTTCAAACCATATTACTGTTGGAATGACTGTATCTTTAAACTGTCATGGGTTGACTATCTTCTGTCAACTACCAAAACAGCTACTCGTAAAATAGGATTATTGTACAGATCTAAGCAGTACTTTACCTCCCGACAACTCTTTTTGCAGGCCCAAATACGACCTCACCTAGAATAGAATTCTCAATACGCTCTCAATATCGTTGATCGTATTCAAAAAAGAGCTATTAGGCTTATATATGACCCGTCCTTACCGTATGACATACAGTCCTTTGGGCATAGATGAATCGTTTCAGTTCTTTCTTTGTATTATCGGTAGTGCAATGTCTATTGGACCACCCCGCACAACTGTAACCAATTTTAATGTGAGAAGCTTGTTTACGTTAAGTTTTCAATAAGTAAAATGTAATGTTTTAATAAAAACATAAAAAGACTTCCCTCGAATGGGATTCGAATCCAGCGTCTTATATAATCTAGTCACGCGCTTCCCACTGCGCCAACCGGTTTATACTTTGCTCGTAAAATTTTGTGGTTGCTGGTTGAAGAATTACGCGACGGCGTCTTGTATTTCAGTATCCGATTCAAAGAGTCTACCTCTCAATACCTTTTTCAGTGGTCGAAAGATATGGAAATCGCAAAGCGATAAATCGACTGTAGGGTGGATGTTCTAAAACCCTAAATTTTTTTCTTATTGCTGATGAAGCTTATTCAGAGTTTCGTTCGATAGATTTGCATTAATGTTCACTCTGTGTTCTTTAAATTTTATCAGCAACGGTCCTTTGTTGCAAAAAAAGTGTTAGCATCACATTGCCTGAGGAAGGTTGTGGCTTAAACTTTTTTGGTGGTGGTAACTTTGAATGTTTCCATTGCATCGATGACAACTCACCGGATGGTTTGTCACTATTTCGTAACTATTGATAAAATGAGGTTATTATCATTTTCGTTGTACTCCGTAAGATGTTGACTGGGTGATTAAATTTTTTTCCAAGGCTAATTTGACCAAAGATGTGTTTCAATTGAACAACCAAATAATTATAATTGTTGTATGCCAAATAATAATAGCAAACTATGAAACGTAATAATAAATTTGTATTCATTGTTATGGTATAAATATTAAAATGTAGTATTTTAATACAAACATAAAAAGTTTTCCCTCGAATGCCATTCGAAATCAAAACTATTGGGTTGGCAAGAGTGCATTTTCAAACGTCATTTCAAATCACCTAATTTCAAATCGCTTAGCTATTGAAACGCGTTCGGTGTTGTTTATTTTTATGTGGTACGTAAGCGTATTTTGTTTGTTAGGGTTCCTGCCGCAGAGCTAGAGTTCCAGATTTTAATTTGTGATTTAAAATTTCATTGAAGATGCGTTCTTGTAAACAATAGTTTTGATTTCGAATCGCATTCGAGGCAAAACTTTTTATGTTTGTATTAAAATATTAGATTGTAATATTTATACTATACCTATGAATACGAATTCATTAATTAAATTTCTTAATTTACTATTACTATTTACATACGGAAATTATAATTATATTAGTTACGTGGTTGTTGTGTGGCGCAACATTAACAATATGAGGCCATAACGTATATATATATATATATATATATATATATATATATATATATATATATATACAGGGTGTCTACAAACTCTTTTCACAAAACAAAACTGCAGATTCTAGAGCTGATATTATGTCGATTTAACGTAAATTACCTTAATACAAAAATACTTCCTAAGAGAGCTGGAGCTCTTGGAAGATGGCGCCCTACCGTCGGTTTAATTCAAATATCTTCAAAATGGTTTCCCTTTAAATTTCTTTTTTTAAGCGGCTCGTTTGGATTGGGTTTTTTCATAAAAGAATGATACTCATGTCTGAAGTCGCTGCGATATACCGTTTTCGAAATAAATCGATTTGAACAGCATATCGGCATATTCTTCGTTACTAAACGAAACCGTTCTAACAATATTCAACTTTTTGTATTTACGGTAATGTAACTTAACAATAAAAAATCTTTCACTTAAAACTTATTTGACACTTTAACCTCATATAGTATCTGTAATACCAGTTATTTTGACGTTCACGCAATTGTTATTTTGTTTATTTTCCATAGCCATCTTTCATAATTGTAAATGAATTCGTTACGTAATTTTATAACAGTATGATTAACACATGAAAAGTTCAAATCGATTTATTTCGAAAACGGTGCGTCGTAACGACATCAGACAAGAGTATCATTCTTTTATAAAAAATTCGAAATTTTTTAAATTTTATGTTAAAATTGCGAAATTTTGAAAAACAAAAAACTTATGAATAACAATGTCCTATGCCCCGCCTGAACCAACGAACCCAACTAAAAAATCATATTCACGCATACGATTGGGTATATTCCACTAAATAAATGTACAGAACGCTATCATTTAAAGGGAAACCATTTTGAAGATATTTTACTTAAACCGATGTTAGGGCGCCATCTTCCAAGAGCTCCAGCTCTGTTACGAAGTATTTTTGTATGAAGGTAATTTACGTTAAATCGACATAAAATCAGCTCTATAATCTGCAGTTTTCCTTTGAGAAAAGAGTTTGTGGACACCCTATATATATATATATATATATATATATATATATATATATATATATATATATATACAGGGTGTCCAGTTTAAGATGAAATGCATGGGGATATTGGAAACCGTTAGAGATACGAAGATGGTTAAATGGAGAAAAAGTTGCGTCATTATATGCCCAAGACGTAACCATGGTTACATGTCAAAAAATTCCTTCCATTTACTAGACATAGGGTGATAACTGAAAATATGCGTTTTCTAAAATCGCTATATCTTGTTTCTTGCAAGAGATACATCCACGATTTTTGCAGGATGGGGTAACAGGTAGCGAGGATTTCAAAATGATTTGAAAAAATCTAGGCCTACTAGATTTTGAGATAATGCACGCAACTTTCGATTTTCTTATGGACGGCATATTGGATTTTTGCATTTTGAATTCTTCATAAAAATGCTTTTCAACCATATATCATATGTTTATAATCTGCCAATGAGAAAGTGTCAAATTACACAATTAAATTTATATCAAAGCAACCTTGACATATTATGTATTTTAATTAAATGAAAATTAATCTACAAATTAAACTAACTATTGAGAACAATATTATTGATTATTAACATAAATCATAATAATAAAAGTGACAAAAACAACAAAAATAAAATTTAATATTATACTGAATTTTACTATTAATTAATCAAATGCTCGAATAAACCTCCATTCTCTTGCAATAATTGAATAGATGGTTGATTGGCAAAGGCCTAGTTTGATATAAATTTAATTGTGTAATTTGACACTTTCTCATTGGCAGATTATAAACATCTGATATATGGTTGAAAAGCATTTTTATGAAGAATTAAAAATGCGAGATGATAAGGAACTCTTGTGATGCAGTGCTAACTCGATGCAGATGGTGTTTGCAGGAGAATGAAGGTTTATTCGAGCATTTGATTAATTAATAGTAAAATTCAGTATAATATTAAATTTTATTTTTGTTGTTTTTGTCACTTTTATTATTATGATTTATGTTAATAATCAATAATATTGTTCTCAATAGTTAGTTTAATTTGTAGATTAATTTTCATTTAATTAAAATACATAATATGTCAAGGTTGCTTTGATATAAATTTAATTGTGTAATTTGACACTTTCTCATTGGCAGATTATAAACATATGATATATGGTTGAAAAGCATTTTTATGAAGAATTCAAAATGCAAAAATCCAATATGGCGTCCATAAGAAAATCGAAAGTTGCGTGCATTATCTCAAAATCTAGTAGGCCTAGATTTTTTCAAAATCATTTTGAAATCCTCGCTACCTGTTACCCCCATCCTGCAAAAATCGTGGATGTATCTCTTGCAAGAAACAAGATATAGCAATTTTTAGAAAACGCATATTTTCAGTTATCACCCTGTGTCTAGTAAATGGAAGGGATTTTTTGACATGTAACCATGGTTACTTCTTGGGCATATAATGACGCAACTTTTTCTCCATTTAACCAACTTCGTATCTCTAACGGTTTCCAATATCCCCATGCATTTCATCTTAAACTGGACATCCTGTATATATATATATATATATATATATATATATATATATATATATATATATATATATATATACTCATCGTTGTGTTTATCTAGTGAAAATGAAAGTTTAATAAGTTCTAGGTAGCCTAAAGGTCCTTGATTATTATTATTCTTTAGAATTTATTTGTTTTTAAAGATCTCTAAACTTTTATTGCAATCAAGTTCGTACTTACTAAAAAGGATACCTTATCTACTACATTACTGTTATCAAACATCTGTATTTGGACATAAGCTAAATGTTCTTTAAAGCGAATTTTGATAGGTCGTTTAGTTTCCCTTACATATACAGGGTGAGTGTCTGCTGCGTGGACGGAGGATTTCTCCTTAACCAAAACCTATTTTGGCGTGATAATACACGATCATTGGACCTACATTCTAAAAATATTTAGGTATGTACAGGGTGATTGACAAAAATATGCCAACCCAAACCTGTTTTTTTAAATGGAATATCCTGTATATTTTTGAATTTTTGGATTCACTGTTACATTTAGAATAAAAGTATAGAAATTTGTATCTGTATCACTAACTGTTCTGCAGATATCGTCACTTTAGTATCAAAATAGAGTTAACTTTGGAACCACGATGCGAGCGTGTAACTATGTTTATATCATCGACTATTAATAATAGTCTACTAAGAAACAAACTGGAAAATTTTCCGAAAACATGTAAAACTATACAGAATGATTAACTTACGCGAAATGTAATTTTTCTCAATTTTTTCAAATGCAACACCCTGTATATTTTTCCTCATTTCGATTTCCCGTGAAAAGTAGATACTAATTGATAATAGGTTCATAGCCTTGAGACGGACCCTTCTTGACATACTGACGCTTCATTTGGAAATATTGATATACAGAAGAACAAATAAAACAAAATCCAGAGCAAATAAGAAAATACGAATGGCAAATAAATTCTTTAACTGATAGGAACACTTAATTAATAACTAAACAATAAAATAATTCTCACACCTAAAATTAAGTTGAACAAGTAAACATAATATACTGACCATGTCTAGCTAAACACTTTGCAATTCGCTCGGTAAACGAAAGATTAGAGGCGAAATGGATTGAAACGCAGCTCTAATTCTATTTTTCATATCTTCGCTTGTGGTAGGAGGATGTTGGTAAACTTTTTCGTTAACGTAAAAGAATAAATCAAGGAGCGTAAGATCCGGTCATCTGGGTGGCCAGCATTGCATACCACCTCGCCCTATCCACCTCATCGGATAATTTCTATCCAGATATTGCCTAACGTTGCCTAACCACATCGTACGAATATTATCTACCTCGATATTTTCCAAAAGCTCGGGTAAATCATTTTCCAAAAACTGTAAATATCTTTCTCCAGTAAGACTCCCATCAAAGAAAAAAGGACCAACCACATTAAAATTGATTATACCACCCCACACATAAACTGACCATCGGTGCTGGTGATCAACAACTCTTAAGATGTATGGATTAGTATCTAAATAGTGATGATAGTTATGTGTATTAATATTGCCATTATTGTGAAAAGTTGCCTCATCCGTAAATATAATGTTATTAACAAAATTGGGTTCTTTATTGACTTTAGTAGTTAAGTTACCCATTGGCAGAAAGATTCACGATTTTGAAAATCTATTTCACTTAAAGCTTGATGTTGCTCGATATAAGGATGCAATTTGTTTTTTTTTATAAAGCTGCGAACTGTATTTCTATTTAGGTCTAGGTGTGTACTTAGCTCTCTGGTACAAATTTGCGGATTTTCTATATGAGATGCCACAGATTAAAACTCAATTTTTTCATTTGTGCTTGTTTTTGCACGCTTGTGATAACACACTTCCAGAATTTATACATTTCTCAGCTACATTCATAAACGATTCTTTCCGTGGCTGTTTTCTCTCTGAGCATCGTTCACAGTACAAACGGGTAGCCAGCAAATCATTGGTTTGAGCTTCGCCGTAAACAAAGATCATATAGACCATTTCTTCTTTGGAAAAATTCATTTCATACAGAAATTGACAAAACGACAATCCAAAAACACACAAACTAATGGAACAGTATTTTAATGATTATGCCGACGTCAAAACAATAGATGCAATTGTTTCTCTTTATTACGAGCGGCTAGCCTACCTGATTTGATTTGTTGAATTTTATTGTCATAGTAAATTTTTATTTTAGAATATTTATACGTAAAATCGTCAATATCTCAAGAAGGGTCCGTCTTATGGCTATGAAACCTATTATCAATTAGTATCTATTTTTCACGGGGAAATCGAAACGTGAAAAAATATACAGGGTGTTGTATTTGAAAAAATTGAGAAAAATTACATATCGTGTAAGTTAATCATTCTGCATAATTTTACATGTTTTCGAAAAATTTCCCAGTTTGTTTGTTGGTAGACTATTATTAATAGTCGGAGGTATAAACAGATTTAAAAAATCGTGGTGACAACGCTCTCATCGTAGTTCCAAAGTGATACAGATACAAATTTCTATACTTTTATTCTAAATGTAACATTGAATCCAAAAATACAAAAATATACAGGGTGTTTCATTTAAAAAACACAGGCTTGAAGCAGCTTGAAAAAAGCTGCTCTCATACACATCCCTGTTAATATAAGAAAATGTTCTACTTCTAATAAGATTGTAAATAAAAAATAAAAATAATAGAATTGAGATGTATTATAATGTTATTAGCTTGACTTTACTGGTTACGGTAGAACAAACATCGAATTTTAGGATCTAAGTTAGTGCATGTCAAACACATATGATTTTTATATTTTATAAATTAATAAATTAAAGTTAACAATCCTGTTGAAATATGCTAGATCAATTTTTACTATTTTTAAACAATGGTCAATGCTATTTGTTAAGTATTCTATTACTCATCAGAAACCATTTGCCAACATCTATCTATTTTTATCATAAATTTGATCAACAGGAAATAAGGTGAAAGGGTTATTTCATTATCGACACAAATTTTTTTGTTAATGCTTTAAAACATAATTTTTTCAGTTCAACGATTTTTTCTAAATATACATTAATATCTCTTGCCAAATATATTCAAAATGGAAATTTTTTCATGCATATGTAGTATGTTAAATTGAATTATGCTTTTACATGTTACGGTTGTTAATTCTCAAACTATTTTAATTAAGATGAACTGGTAATGGATTATAATTATAATTTATTAATAATAATTATAATCAGTAGAAATTATGGAAAGTTTCATTTTTATACACACGTAAGACATAATATAAACTGGGTAACATGTTCACGAATTTGTTTAAATGAAACTATATGTATAATTCCAAATTAAGGCATTCTAATTTAGATTTTCAATAAAAAGGTTTTAAAGCATAACTGTGTGCCTTTCACAATAGCATTGTGCAAATTCAATGGTAAAAGGTTACATTTCTTGTTCATTTTAACGCGCCTTTTTTTAGCGACTATTTAAATTAAATACACACTCATATGATCACTGCTTGTAACAGAGACAGTATTACTGTTTTTACAAAATAATTCATTGTTTTTAACGATGTTAACAATTTTTTTAGTGCCCACTACTTTTGGAAACCTGAAGTGGATTAGACAAAATATTCACTAAGTATATCTATACCAAAAAAAATAGCATTGGAGGCATCAATCAATACAACTTTATAAGAACACATTGCGATAAAATGCATTCGAAAAATCACAGAAAACAAATAAACACGAACAGTGTAAGCAAGACAAAAATAAGCATCTCCGTGAAAATCATATTAAAACTTCATCGATTTTTTTACTATATGAAAGTTTAACATAAATTATTCAAAACAGAATACACTGAGGTGTTATTATATTATACAGCTATGTATACACCGTTTGCTCCCGTGAGTGAAGTTAAACCTATGACATGTAACCGAGAGTAGTAATCACTCAAGGGTACAAGTGAGTTGGTACTTTTAAAGCTCATGTGAGGGTCGAACTAAAACAGGGTTAATTAAAATGGTTGAAAATTTATATTAAATATATCGATAATATGAATAAAACACAGTTATGCTTTAAAACCTTTTTATTGAAAATCTAAATTAGAATGCCTTAATTTAGTATTACAAATATGGTTTGAATTTAAACAAATCCGTGAACATATTATCTAGTTTATATTATGCCTTATTTGTGTATAAAAATGAAACTCCATAATTTCTACTGATTATAATTATTATTAATAAATTATAATTATAACTAGCGTGGAGCTTCGCTCCGCGCTATAGTCATAACGCACCTGAGATAACAGTTTACGATATTTATTTAACGGTAAAATTATTCTTAAAAAAATTTCAGTCGTGAAAAAATGCCAAAATTATGCTTTTTTTAGTTAGAGGAATAACTCATCGTTCCATGGACAATACAGATGATGTAAATGCTACGCATTTAAAGTTATGCTAGAGTCACAACACATTTCAACGTAATTTCATCGTGCTTATTTTATTTTATCGAAAATAAGGTATATTTTGTTTAAAATGGTATACATGTATAAAATATGTTATTAAAATAAATAAGTTGGCGTTTTAATTTTAATTGTATAATTGATTTCAAAGTAATTAAGATATAATATTTAAAAAGAAAATTGTTAAAACGAAAATAAATTGTAGTGTGTGAAATTTTAAATGTTGTAATTTTTAATTAATAGTAAAAATAATTATCATTATTACCAAATTAATATTTACGACAACATAAGCTTAAACATTTTAATAAGTAACATTCCTATGGCCGGTTTCATGGTCAAGTTAACGTCGTGGGGCCAAATATTTGTGAAGGCTATATTTTGAATTAAATAATTATTAATTTTTAATATACTAGGGGATAGAGTTCTATTATTTGAAATTAAATTGGCAAATAAAAGAAAAATAATTTTAACTTTTAATTATTTTAAAAATTTAAATCTTTTCGAATCTTTTTCGTGCAATCAAAAGAAATTTCATTTCACACATGGAAATATCCATGTTAATAATTAAATTGTAATTTGTAATTAATAGTTTCAATGTGAAACAGACTTCGTTGGAATTTGCACAAATTACGCATGCGTTGCGTCCTTGCTAACTTAAATAAATGCAGCCTGTCACCAAAGGATCTAGAATTAGTGAGTACAATTTTGATTTTCTTCAAAGTAAAATTATTATTTTTGATAATTACACCTGTTCATTGACTTTTCAGATATTGATACATGTTGTCGCACAAACATTTATACACAATCAAACAAAAAACATAAATACAGGACATCAAAAAAATAATCAATGCAATAGTTGGGTTATGATAAAAAAATTTAACTCTTGCTCTTGCTCTTGCTTTCTTTTGCTTTTGTAATTTTTTGTGACTAACAAGTCATAGTGCTAGTAGTGCTTTTGTTAACATGTAAGTTAAAATTTTCGTTAACATTATCGGATTTGAAACGCGATCAACGTAGAGTTGAGATTTCAGAAACAATTGTTTTAACCTATAACAAAATTTAAAGCTAAGGTTATCGATTATAATTGTCGATAATATTGTAATTGTTTCATTTCGAAATCGTGTTTAAACATCGGGTGATGTGCATTTTTTTATGTCAATAAAATCCATCAGTTATTTTGGATGTGATGTTTATTTTTTTGAAAGTGATGGAGGTTATAAAATAAATTTAACTTCATATTGGCATCTAAAATAAAAGTGCAAGTAAATATAAAATGTTATATAAGAATAAAATACAAGTTAAATCCGAAAAATTATTAAATATTTAAATCAACATTTAAATATACAAATAAAATAAAAGTGCTTGTCTGAAAGTAAATGAGCATATTACATAAGTGCATCGTATTTACCACGAGGAAGATTTATCACCAGTTAGTGGATTTGGATGAAGTTATGGAAATTAAGCAGCACCATTTTCAACAGCAAGACAGTATCATCGATACATGGAAAGAAGTCTACGTCCAATGTTAATATGCAACAAGCCTAATGTGACGATTCTTTGGAAATTGCAACAACACATGTAAGTTAAATTTTTCTATCATAACCCAACTATTGCATTGATTATGCTTTTGATGTCCTGTATTTATGTTTTTTTGTTTGATTATGTATAGATGTTTGTGCGACATGTATCAATATCTGAAAAGTCAATGAACAGGTGTAATTATAAAAACAATAATTTTACATTGAAGAAAATCAAAATTGTACTCACTAATTTTAGATCCTTTGGTGAACTTTTTGACAGACGGCATTTATTTAAGTTAGCAAGGACGCAACGTATGCGTAATTTGTGCAAATTCCAACGAAGTCTGTTTCACATTGAAACTATTAATTACAAATTACAATTTAATTATTAACATAAATATTTCCATGTGTGAAATGAAATTTCTTTTGATTTCACGAAAAGGATTCGAAAAGTTTTAAATTTTGATAATAGTATTAAAAGTTAAAACATTTTTATTTTATTTGCCAATTTAATTTCAAATAATATAACCCTATCCCCAAGGAGATACTGAGTTAGTCCGGAGCATTTTTAAGCTAATTCCAAATAAATTGAACGCTATCTCCAGATTTATACTAATTAAATTAAAATAAATATTTTCACGACATTTGGCCATCACAAATATTTGGCACTCAACGTGGGGCCTCTTTGATCATCACCAATTAAATGTAATTCATTCACCACAATTAAACCCAATTCTCCTAATCTTCCTTATTCTATCAAACTGTTAATAAGACCCATTGCTTTCTCAGTTGTCGCAATATACACAGAATTTTTATAACGGGATATGATCCTTTACCTGCTGCATACTCTTCCACTAAAAACTCAAGTGTAACTGAAAATGGTGATAGGGCCCAAACCTTTTCTTGCACAATTGAAACATATGGCAAAAATAACATTTTGATTTCTACATAAAATCTCTGGAAGAATAAATAAATTAAGTTTTTTCTTTGCTGAACAGCTGGGAGACTTAAGCATTCATGTTGCCAATCATAAAGATTGTCAATTCCATTATAGGTTTTAATAAGTTCTTGTACTATTTTTGGTAAACCATAAAATGGGCCTAATTCTTTGAAAACAATTGGAATATCAGTCAATGTTGAATTTACTAGGGTTTTGGTAATAAGTGATTTATTAAGATTTTCTTTTAATGCTTTTTTAATGTCAGCCATACTACCACCACATTCCAGTGTAATTTTAGACAAAATAACTTCAGTCATTGCTGAATCTTCAAACCAATCAATTTTATTCATTTGTTGATTTATACTTTCCTCCCATCTTCTCCTATTTTCTCTCCTATTTTCCTCTAATTTCTTGAATCTTTCCTCCATTTTCACATCTGCTTTACGCATATCTTCGTTTCTATTTTCCTCGAACTTCTTGAATCTTTCTTCCATGTTTTCCTCTGCTTTACGCATGTCTTCTTTCTATTTTCCTCAGCTTCCATTATATTCTTGTTCATTTGTTGGAACATGGCGGTAATCATTTCTGTATCCAACCCTTTATTTTCTTTAATCTGACTCCCTTCTCCTTCCTGTTGTCCTTCTTGACCCTTTTCAATTTTATCCTGGTCCATTTTGTTCTCCTGGTTAATTTCCTCCTCTTGTTTTTCTAAATTTACAATTCTTGGCCTGTAAATCGTACCTGACCTTGTCACTCTTTCATCTTCCATACAAAATCTAACCTATATAAGTTATCCACCCTTCCTAAACTTAAACTTACTTATCCTAAATATAACAAAAAAAAAATAATAAACAACAAAACTAAATTCAAATTCGCTAATAACTCCCTTTTTTTCTTACTTATTAATTTGCCAACTAATTCGGCCTCAAAGTCCAAATGCACTTTAAAGGAGAAAATCCTGTCCCATATTCCCACTTTAAATTAAGGTCTACTTCAAAGTGAGCTTTAAGTAAAGTCGCATTTCTAGGCGTTTAAAGTAGCTTCAACCTATACACTCAACGTCAAATCTGTCAAACATCCCAAATACGTAGTAGATACTTTCAACAATAGGAGAAATTTTGTGGCACAATTAAAATGCAGCGCTTTTTGGAAAGCTCTACAAGCTCGGATATTTCTTCCGACTCAGAAGCAGAAGAAATTTCTGTTCGTAAACGGAAAGCTTAGAGGAAAAGAAAAAGTTGGATGGAGAGTGATGATACAGAGGTTTTTGAACGACTTATACTCAATCAGCTCACAGTTGCTCATTTACTGGAACAAATAGAGCACATGCTGAGCTACAATACAAACAGGTAAATATAAGATTAATTATTAAATAATATAATGTAACTGTTTTTTTCCTTTCAATTGTAGTTGTATACAGGCCATTGACCAGTTATTACTGGCTTTACGGTTATGTGCCACTGATTAATTGCTGATTTCAGCTGGCGATTTTATGGGGGTTTCGAAAAGCTCAGCACCTTGGAGCGTGGCGCGAGTTTCGAATGCCATTGTGACTTTGAGACCAATGTACAGGGTTAGTCAAAAGTATGGAATAGGCAGTTTATCTCCGTAAATATGAACTTTATGATAAAATGTCATTGATAAAAGTTTTTTTACTAATTAATCTTTATCTCTTAGCATACTCCTGGTTTTTTTATGTCAACGTATTTACATGGAAACGTAACTTTTTTTAGTTTTTTAAATGGCAACCTAGCAATTGTTTTCTGATTTTTGTTTCTTTTTTTTTTCTTGAAATAACCTGGTATTTTTTTAATATCCTTTAATAACAAAATTTCTGTGTAAAATCATAATTTCTAATAAACGACAAAGAATGGTATCACATCAGATTCTCCGGTTTTTAATGATGCTTTTTATTTAGATTATAATCCTACAAAAAATAGTAGTGGCCTCTGTTTCCTTAATGCTATTTTTCATGTCATTGTGAGGTACCTTTCAATAAGTTAACAAATTAATTTAATAAAGATAGTTTTATTTTAATTTGTAAATATGGTGAAACTCAGTGAAACAGAAAGAATTGAAATCCTCATGATGGTTGGTTATAGAGATCGACAACGTTCACACCCAGATGTTTGTGATTTATTTAACAACGTTCATCCTGGAAGAAATCCTATTGTACAATCCACGGTGTCTAAATTGGTTAGAAAATTTAGAGAAACTGGAAATGGAAAAAGATGTGCCAAAGTCTGGACGTCCGAAATCAGCCACAAATCATGATCACGTTCTTAGTGTATTACTAAGTGTATTACGTCAACCACGCAACTTGCTTTGTATAATGATATTGGTCAGTCGTCGGTTGTTTGAATATTGAAAAAGAACAAACACAAACCCTACAAGATACAACTTCTCCATGAGCTAAACGATGAAGACTCAGTCAGAAGAATGTATTTTTGTGCAACAATCATGGAAATGATTGATAATAATCCAAATTGTCTAAACAACATTTTATTTTCTGATGAAGCCACGTTTTGTCTTAGTGGATTTGTGAACAGACACAACTATCGATACTGGTCTAGTGAGAATCCTCATAGGATGATGGAACACCATACACAGCACCGTCAAAAACTTAATGTATGGGCTGGTATTATTGGGCAGCACATAATAGCCCATTATGTCATTGATGGGAATTTAACTGCGGATAGATACCTACTCCTATTGCGTGATCACATTATACCCGATATTGTACAATTATTTCCGGATGCAGATCGACAAGAAGTGCCAAACATATATTTGGTTTCAGCAAGACGGCGCTCCACCCTATTATGGGGTTGATGTTCGCCTATTTCTGGATAACATTTTTCCACGTCGTTGGATAGGACGTCGGGGTCCTATTGAATGGCCTGCCAGGTCCCCCGATTTCAGCCCTTTAAATTTGTTCCTCTGGGGTCATTTAAAACTACAATTTACAAAGAAAGACCCCAAAATTTGGAAGATTTGGAAGCCAGAATAGGACATGAAATAGCATAAATACCGCCTAACTGGCTGCAAAATTCGTTACGCAATTTTTTATGACAGATTAGGTTACTGTCAAGCTGCAGTGGGTCTTCAGTTTGAACATTTAATTTAAGTTAAATATTATTCTATTGAATAAAGTATTATGGCCATTTTCTCTAAAATTTTGTGATCAAACTACACAAAAATATACTAGGTCATTTCAAGAAAAAAAGAACAAAAATCAGCAAAAAAATTGCTAGGTTGCCATTTAAAAAACAAAAAAAAGTTACGTTTCCATGTAAATGCGTTGACATAATAAAACCACGAGCATGCGAAGAGATAAAGAATAATTAGTAAAAAAACTTTTATTAATGACATTTTCTCATAAAGTTCATATTTACGGAGATAAACTGCATATTCCATACTTTTGACTAACCCTGTATATTAATATGTAAAATGAAACAAGAGAGGCAGGAGAAAGATTCTATGAAATAACCAGATTTCCACGTGTTATAAAAAAGGTTTTTTGCGTTAAATGTACAGTCTGTGACAGGCGCACAATTAAAATTTAGAAACATTGTAGTTGATGGCCTGGCTCCTGCCATGATCAAACCATTTTTAAAAATAGTACACTAAAACAGAACTTTGAAGAGGGACAATATGGATGTTATCTGTTACTTGGCGATAGTGGTTATAATTTGGTACCTCATGACAAAGTTACAAAATACATTTACCCCTGCGGAGAACCTATATAATGAGTCACTTATTCGCACTAGGAATGTGGTGGAAAGGCAGTATGGAGTCTGGAAAAGAAGATTTGATATTCTTAACACTAGATTAAGGCTTAAACTGGAAAATCCAGTGGGTATTATGGTAGTCACAGCAATTCTTCATAATCTGGTCATTATAATGAACGATAGTTTTTTAAGCAGATAATCATAATCCAGTAGGTGATAATAATGTAGAACACACGCCAGAAATTAGGAAGACTACTAATTGATGACATTTTGCAAGGTTGTAAGATGAGAAATGATTTAGTTCCATCTAGCTTAGATCTTAATTTAATATGTATAGTTTATAGTTCAATAATTATTTTTGTAATTTTTAATTTAATAATACAATATAAGTTTTAAGTTGTATTTATTGTTTTTTGCAATTACTATTATTGTTCAACATGATTTCTTTTTCCAGAATTTCTAAACCCAATAATTTCACTTTCTTGCCATGTAACTGTTCTGCACGTCGATCTTTCATTTCGAGGAATTCTACTTTTTTTTATAATATTTTTCTTTTGCAATCATTGCGGGATTTGTAACGGTTGGTTTCAGTTTTTGGCTGACTTTTCTTTTCAAAATTATTTGGGGTGTACGAACTACAATTATTAGTATTAGGTACTAATATCGTTTGAAGAACTCTCTTCTCTTGGGCTATTTCAACCAAATCAATTGCTTCTAAAGGTTGAGCTGTCACATTAAAGTTACACCAACCACAGAACCGCCACGGGAAGGCGTAACCGAGGGAACCTTATGTTTACAATGTACATTCATATGCACAAGTCTTTTCAAAATTGTAAACAGAAGAAACTATGACATACAGTTTTGTAACGTTGGTTGCCTAACTACCAGTATATGTGTTATTACAGGAACCAAATTTATTTTTATAATTGTATTTGTATAATTTGCGAGTTACACATACAGACATTTCAAAGCAATTCAAATTGAAAATATGTCAACAAAGATTAATTAAAGCAAGTTTCGAAGTAAATGTTATAGATAATGGACTTAATCAATCCAAACATTTACGTTTATGCACAAGATCTATCTGCTTTAAACCATCTAATTAAATTTAATACATTAACAAAGTAATAAATCTAATTTTCGACTTGCTTTTTCTTGTTTTTGAGTTGTAAGTTAGCTATAACAGCTATTGTACACAATGACCAAAATGCACTAAAATCACAAATTCGTCACATAATGGTCACATATTTATGTACTTTAACAATCACTGTTGTCAGTGATCCACTCATCTTCGTTAGAACTACGTGTATTCACCATAAAAGTCAAATTTTCAATAACATCATCTGTCAAAAAATCTGCTTTCCACATCCGTTCTTCAATGTGTTTAACGTGTATACAATGCTTCTCCCATTCTTCCTGCGTAATTTCTATACACGAATTTTTGACTAAATCTGAAATTTCGGTACTTTTCTGTTTAACATTATTTACAGCTACTTTCCTTTTCATGGTACTCCAAAAAGTGTTTACCTGCTAAACTCACCTCGCTTGGGTTAAATGATACGCTCATCAACTGGGTTTCTAGTTTCCTTGTTGATGGCTTTTTTTCAAACGAAGTTAGCATTAACGCGGGCGTACCACAGGGATCTGTTATAGCGCCTACACTGTTTCTGCTATACATAAATGACCTTATTTCTTTAACAACTAACCCCATCCATTGCTTTGCTGACGATAGCACTCTTCACTGTAGTTCATCTCAGTCTACTCATAGTGATAATCCACCTTCTATGTCAAATCAAGAAATTAAAGCTGAAATGGCAAATTCAATCAACAAAGACATTCAACGTATTCTCAAATGGGGAAGCAATAATCTAGTTCAATTTAATGCTAACAAAACTCAGTGTTGCCTTGTGCCCGCCAAAAAAGATCGATCATTTCCTGTTTTAAGTATGAATGGCTCAGTTCTTAAGTTTTCAGACTCTATTACTCTGTTGGGTATGACTGTATCTTCAAATCTCTCATGGCTTGACCAACTTCTGTCAGCTACCAAAATAGCTGCTTGTAAAATAGGCTTTTTTGTACAGATCTAAGCAGTACTTTACCTCCTTCTGCTGTATAAGGCCCAAATTCGGCCTCATCTGGAATATAATTCTCACCTCTGGGTCAGTGCTCCCCAATACGCTCTCGATATTGTTGATCGTATTCAAAAGAGAGCGATTAGGCTTATAAATGACCCGTCCTTAACTTCTCACATACAGTCCCTTCAGCATAGAAGGTTGGTTTCAGTTCTTTCTTTGTATTATCGTTATTACAACGGCTACTGTGCTGCTGAATTATATTCTTTGATACCATCTCGGGCTATCTTTACGAGAAACACTCGGTTAGCTCATTCATATCATCAGTATGCAGTACAAATCTCCACTTGTCGTATCAAACGGGCGCAATCCACATTTTTCTACACGGCTTCTAAACTCTGGAATGATCTGCCTAGTTCCTGTTTTCCTCTCACTTATGATATGAGAAAATTGAAGGTAGCTGTTCATAGGCATCTATTGGCAATTCGTTATCCCTCTTTCCATCCTCCTAAGTGTTCCTGAGTGCTTTAGCACGATAGGCCAAATTTAGCCTGTTCAGGTCCACAATCACAAAAAAAATGAGTTCAATGGGATTCAACTCACAATGATAAGGTGGTAACCGTACAACTGTGTGCCCATGTTGTTTCAATAACTCATCCACATAATAAACTTTATTATTGAAAAATTGCTTCACTAGTAATAATAATTCAGCCCTACGCATATCTTTTGTGGTAGAAACGTCATTTACTTCTAACCAGGTTCTGATTTCTCTTTTACGATTGTTAATGTTGGGTGGTTTATTTATTTGAACAGTATGATAAGGTGAATTATCCATTACTACAATTGATGAATGCTTTGGTTGATTTGCTATTAATTGCTTTTCCAACCATTGTACAAGATTTGCATGATTCATGTCATCATGCTAGTCTCTTGATTTCGAATGTGATTTAAAGATCAACAGTGCGTTTGGTACAAATCCTGAAGAAGTACCT
Organism: Vesta saturnalis; assembly: GCA_036346205.1. Classification (NCBI taxonomy): domain Eukaryota; kingdom Metazoa; phylum Arthropoda; class Insecta; order Coleoptera; family Lampyridae; genus Vesta; species Vesta saturnalis. Next base: position 372,966 of record JARFJB010001948.1, read on the forward strand.
GCATGAACTATGATATGTCGTTGACCTGCTCTGTTATATTTATAAACACCAGGTTCTTCGTCCGATTGCCAACATTTAGAAACCCCATGTGATGAATGAATGCAAGTTTCATCTAAGCATACAGCTGGCCTCTTTTTATCACCAAGTTGATCGTTTTCCCTTAATTTCCTTAAATATCGAGAACGCCAAGCAACAATATCGCTTCTTTCCATTACGTTTGTCAGAGCACTTCTTGTATTTAAAACCCAATTTTAATAAATGTTTTCACAAAGTTTCTCATCCTCCTATATATTTTAAATGTTGCCAAGTCACAGTTTTAGAAGTATTCAACTATTGTAAAATGAAATATCTTTTTGACATGCAATGTTACCAAAATATTATGTAAGTGTTAGTTGAAATTTTATCAAATATCTAAATAATGATTAATTTTATAAGGAAAATTGTAGAATGAACATTATTAACCTTAATGTTTGACTTTACCAATTGTCATTAAAAACTTTAAATGTTTCCAAACTATATTTTTGTAAGCATTCAACTTTTTGACGTGCAATGTCACCAAAATAATATTAATGTAAGTACCAACTGAAATATTTCAGTAGTTAACATTATTAACCTCAATGTTTAACTTTAACAACTGTCATTCGGAATTTTAAATGTTGCCAAATCACATTTTTGGAAGTATTCAACTTTTTGAAATGTAATGTTATCAAAATAATATTTATATTATATAAGTTCCAACTTATGCATTTCATTAGATAACATTATTAACCTCAATGTTTGATTTTAAGAATTGTCATTTAGAACTTTAAATGTTGCCAAATTAAATTTTTGTAACTATTCAACTTTCTGATATGCAATGTTACCAAAATAATATTTATGATTGTACCAATTAAAACACTAGTCAATATTAGACTTTAATAGTTGTCATTCAGAATAACTGTTCCAAAATTACACTTAATGTTTTTTTGACATACAATGCTACCAAAATAATATTTACGAATGTAAAAATACTATGAAGGTTTAAACGTTGTCAAAAATTATATCTTTGTCAACTATTGTAAAATGAAATGTTCTTTTGACATACAAAACTACCAAAATCGTATTTATGAAAGCAAAAATATTAGGAAAGTTTAAACGTAGCCAAATTACTTATTGGGAAGTATTCAACAATTATAAAATAAAATGTCTCTTTGACATGCAATGTTACCAAAATAATATTTTCTGAAAGTACAGTCTGATACGTAACATTATTAAATTAAGTTGATGACCCTCGAAATTGTATTTAGACCTTTAAGGATAACCAACTTATTGAAAATAGTGGCTTATTGTAAAATTTATTTTCTTTTTGACTGTTATCAACGTAATATGTATAAAAGTATCAACTTAAATTTGTAGATATGAAATCATTATATATAAAAATTGCCAACTTAAATTTTTGAAAATAGTCAACTTAAATGTTTTAAAATAGTCAACTTAAATATTTGATATATTTAAACAAAACAAAGTATAGTATATTGAGTATCAAGAACAGTAAGGGACGTTTACCGGTCGAGGGCCATGTTTGGAGGCTGAGTGATAGCGAAGGCCGGAGACCGGTACAACCCTTAATGTTCGTGATGCTCATACCGTTTTTTGCACGATTGTATTAAATTTACCGCAATTAAAATTATTTAATTTCTACTAAATAAACGAAAAGTCAAAAGTAACGTTTTAAATAGAAATGTCCAAATTTTTTTTTCTTATTGTTGTGAAGTATAGTACCCATATATAATTTTACGTGGGTAAGTAAAAGACGCCGGTAAGTAAAATCTTACCCACGGGTTGGGCTTCGCAACTAGTAAACATATCCTACTGTCTTGGAAACAGATATGGTAAATAAACGAAAAAGCTCAATCGTGCAAAAATATTTATGAAAGTAAGAAGTAAGAAATTAGGATTAAAATATATTAATCAAAAAAGAACAATGCGATGTGCGAATGATTATGATAAAATACAACATATGCAATAATAACATCTATGTAAATTGAAATAAATTTACATTTTTTGTAAGAATTAGGAATATGTTTAATTTATAATATATAAAACGTGTAATTGATTAAAAATTCTATACTTAACAAAGCATAAGGCATAAAAATTTTTTGGCGAACTAAGTTTTAGTTATTTTTGACATAGTAAAAGTTAAATATAAAAAACAGTACAAAAAGACAGTGTTGTCGAATCAATTGTCATTTTAAACAGTACCGAGAAAATTTAAAAATCGTGTTTGTTTTATTCTACTTGTGCAGTATACAGTTTCATGTAGTAAAAGATAGTTAATCAATATGTTAAAAGCATCCTTTTGTATGACTTAGGGTAACATTCCGGTACATTTGTACAAATATAAATAAATTGATTGAACCATAGTCGAGTATGATAATAATACCACAGTATAATAATAAATACAGTAAAAGCACTCAGCAATATTTCCTATATTATAAGCAAGACAAGGTCAACTTGTGGCAGCCAAATTTTTAGTTTAATTGCAGGCCCGTAATAAAAGGAAGAATGTAAACAGAGGCGTATTTTAAAAATTTTAATATTCTTTATGATAAATTAGATATTTCTAAAGAATAAAAACATGTTTATATAACATAAATTTTTATTCGTTTTTCCAAATAATTGTTTTGTTTTTATTTGTGGGAGACTTAAAATTACGATTCACATCTTTGAGTGTATAAAAAATTCTTAATCTAAAATATAATTTCTTTAAATACAAATGAGGAAAGTTTTCACACTTATTAACTACTTTAATAACTAAATACCGAATACTAACAAACTTATATGTACACTAAACTGATTACACATTTAAATATAAATTAGGTTAAAATTACAATACCTAATAATTTTTCACTCTCTGCACTGTCTGCGTCAATGCTTACACTGAAATAAATCCATACCACGCTAATGACTTAAACTTAAAACGTGGCGGAATTGAGCATTTCGAGCATTTACGGGGGCATTAAAAACCTTCCTCCTTTAAATCAGTCCTTTTTAGGGCCACAGCTTACATAATAGAAACAATTCCAGAAAAACATAGTTAAAAAAAAATAAAAATTTAAGGGATTTTCGTATAAAGTTTCCTTTGGCCGATATTTTAGGTTAGGAACAAGATATCGAGATGCGGTTTTCGCGAGCTTGTTTAGGCATCATTTAGCTACTTGTTCATGAAAAAAAAAGTCATACCAATGGATTTAATTTTTTTGCGAAAATTAACCGTTTCTGTCGAAATGTCGAACAAAGCTCTCTAGCGCCGATATGTGAAACTAACAAAACTTCAATTGTTATAACATTTGTAGCCCAAGAAATGCTCTTTTTAACGCGCCCAAGTTTGTTATAATCGGATTAGCCGTTTCGAAGATACAGAGGGTTATTTAAGGAAACCTTTGAATACCCCCCACCACTTTATTTTTATAGATACGTCAAAAAGTGCCAAACAAAAAAAGTTCAGATTATACTCGACTTCAAAGATCAGTTATTTTTTTATTAGGTTAATATAGCAGAATTCACAGAAACATCACTTTCTTAGATTCAAGATTGCAGTTACGCCCCCCAGCGGCCATTTCAGAAACATGAAAATATTTTCCAGGTTTTTGTATTGGCCGTTTTAGTCATAACTTTTTTTTTGCGCAAGCCTCTACGATGTATAGTTTCCCAGATACAGTACCTCGCATTCTTAGTTGACCACCCTGTACATCGATAGTTAATCAATAGATACCGCTTCAAAGAATCTTTACATTTGATTGCATATATAAAAATATATTAATATGGATACAATCAATGTTTACACATAGAATAATTTAAAAACTTGCATCGAAACAGTTACAAAAGTACTCAAGGTTAAAGCTGTTTCACGATTTTATTGAGGGATACATAATTGGATATTTATACATCGAAACTTAAAACATTTTAGCTTTAAAATTATATTAAGTATTCGAGATTCTTGTACTCTATTTTACATTTTTTCAGGTTTTCAAATAATCTAAAAAGAAATAGTAACGTGACTAAATATTAAATATTTATAGGTACTTACAAACTGTTATCGATGTCACTAAAAATTAATATTATTGAACTGTACTTATATTTAGATTTTTGGAGATGTTTCGATAATCTATAAATAAATACATATTTGTTATAAATGTATACAAATAAAAAATAATATCATCATAATTGTTTGGGACGTGTGAAAAATTTGATAACGATCGGGTCGTATTCCGAATTTGAGAGTTTATTTTATAGCATCTATTTAATTAATCAATTACTATTTCATATTAATTAAAACAATTTGCGAATTAACAACCGTAACATATAAAAGCTTACTTTAATTTAACATACTATGCATGATAAAATTTCAATTTGAACTAGAAAAACATATGTTTTAAAGCATTAACAACAACATTTAATGAAATAACCCTTTCACCTTATTTCCTGCTGATCAAATTTATGATAAAAATAGATAGATGTTCGCATATGCTTTCTGATGAATAATAGAATAACTCTGCATGTACTTAACAAATAACATTGACCATTGTTCAAAAATGGCAAACATTGATCTAGCATATTTCAACAGGATTGTTAACTTTAATTTATTAATTTATTGAATGCAGAGATCAGACTCTTTTATAATGTGTTTGTCAAGCACTAACTTAGATCCTAAAATTTGTATTTGTTCTACCGTAACCAGTAAAGTCAAGCTAATAACATTATAATTCATCTCAGTTCTATTATTTTTATATTTTATTTACAATCTTATCAGAAGTAGAAAATTTTCTTAAATTAACAGGGTTGTGTATAAAAGCAGCTTTTCTCAGGATTAACAATTAATTTTTCAAACAAAAACATAGCACGACAATGGGTAATAGCCTATGGGCAACCTATCCATTGATAAATTCCGAACAGGCTTAAAACGCGATTTACCTAGCTTTTCTCGACTTTAATATACCTTAATACGAAACGTTATAGCTTATTAAACTTTCATAACTTTCATTTTCACTAGATAAACAACGATGAGTTCCTGGTTAACGATATATATATATATATATATATATATTTATATATATATATATATATATATATATATATATATATATATATATATATATATATATATACAGTGCGTACCAAATGTATGGAACAGGTCTTGTTATTTCAAAACTATTCAAGCTAAATCCATAAAATTTAATATGCATTCTGTTTACAAAGCCTTCTGTTAGTTCCATAGCTCTGTTATTTTTTTAACTGACAAGGTCGGGAACTGCACAACCAACTTGATTTTTTTAAATAGGAAGGTGGGACAAATCGCATACCGTTTGAGAGGTATTTTCAAATAGAATTCAGCGACATGCCGCTTGCCATAGTTATCTCTAAAGATAACTTCGCTATTGCAAATTAAAGATTGGGAGTAGGTATTAACTGGGTAACTGAATATTTAGTGAGCGCTGAAAACAATGAATAGTTCGTGCTTATTTGAATACCGTTTCTCTGGAAAGAAGGATTGGACGACGAAGATGTATTGAATGGCCACGGCGATCACCTGACTAAACCCGATTAGACTTTTTCTTGTGGGGTTACCTGAAGATACCTTGGTTTAGAGAAGTTTTATATGTATATATTTAATATATATATATATATATATATATATATATATATATATATATATATATGTGACCGGCAAAGGGTTTGTAACAAATGGTTTTATTATTAATATTTAAAAAAAATGTTACTTGGGATCGTTTCAGCATACCCAATAACAAAAAAAAGTACTTTTTTGACATATGTCACTTGACCAGTGTTATGGCGGCAAATTAAAAAAAATTCTCGTTAAATATGTAAAAAGTGGGGTTAGATGACAAAATATCGAAAAGTTTTAAAGAGAAAAGTTGTTTAGAATCCGGTTTTACATCTGTGTCCATTTTTAAAAGATTCAAGGGCGTTTCAAAAATATCTGTTTTCTGGAAAGTAAAGACATGATTTTTTATCGATTGGTTTGCACAAAACATAGCAAAAGTTACAAAAAAATACCAGTGCAATAATTTCCCTTTATTGTCTCGCATTTTATTTGCTTGGATAACAAATAAAAATTTTATAAAAAAGAATAATGCTAGTGTATTTTATTCAAGATTTTTTTATACTTTCATCCAAACCTTTTTAAAATGGTTTCAATCATATTTTAATTAATCAGGACGAAGAGTACTAAAGCTACAAAATATCACTAAGGAACATTGCAAACACAAAAACCAAGTAGTAGTAGACTACTTAAACCTAATTAAACTCTATATGTCCCCGTTCCATTCTATACATAACATTGTTCTTCTGCGCAGTTCTCTGTACACGTTTCTCAACATTTGCGGAGTTATTTAAGCTATGCAATATCGAATGACATTTTATAAGATTTCAACATTTCTGAATGGCCGATGTTTGTATACCATATTTTTTACATCTCCCCCTCCATACAAAAAAATATAAAGGCGTAAGATCGGTCGACCTAGCCGGCCAAGGATTTTGAGCAAAACGACTTATTCACCTTTACTAAACGTTTAATCTAACCATGTTATTACATCCAGTGTAGAATGAATACTTGCTCCGTCTTGTTCAAAGTACAAGTCTTTTCTTTGCAGTAATGGCACATTGTCCAAACCATTTGTGGTGTTTCTAACACTGTTAAAGGTACATCTAAAGTACCTTCGTCCCCAGTTACCGGCTTTTCATGTGAAATTTTGTACCGGTTTTCTATACAGTCTGTTTGTATTAGTTTCGTTACTAAGCGCGGCACAGTGAAATAAAGAACCATTTTCTTTAGATGTCTTGTATTGAATATTTATGCTTTATCTCTGGCTGTTTTTTACTTAACTTCGTAAATCAGCACTATTTCAACCTTTTCGGCCACTGATAGGGCCGGAGGCATTTTGACACTTAACAATAATTACAACCAACAATAGAAACAAACAACAACAGTAAACGTAAACAAAACAAAAAAAAACAGCAAAGATTTAAAAATGCAAGAGTAAAAATCGCAATGTTGACAGGCTTTCATAATAAGATAAAAAATGCTAGTTTGACATAACTATGTACAGTTATGATTGTTGCAATTGATTTTTATGTAAAACGTTCCATGCCGCCATGATCAATTAATGAATTCTTGTTGTCTATAGGTGATTTCAAGAATGAAATTTATATAATTATTTGTTATTCAAACAAATAAAAAAATATATTTTGGCTTACTTAAGTTTAGAATAGAAGAATGAATCCTTTAGAAGAAATTGAAAACAATTCTAAATTGCTTACTTAAAGTTCTTGTTTTCTATAGATGAATGCAACAAGGTCCGACGTCTGAAAATTAATATTTTTAGTATTTTTGTCATTCTTTGCAACTTTTACTCTGTTTTATGTAAACCAATTGAAAAAAAAGAATTTTTTTTATTTCCAGAAAACAGACCAAAAATTGATATTTTTCAAACGTCCTTGAATCTTTCTGAAAATTGACACAGAGGATTCTGAACAACTTTACTCTTTAAAACTTTTCGATATTGCGTCATCTAACCACACTTATTTAACATATTTTAACATATTTAAGGCGAATTTTTTAACTTTCCGCCATGACAGTGGTCAAGTGACACATGTCAAAGTAATTTTTTTTGTTATTTGATATGCTGAATCGATCCCAAGCAATATTTTTTTGAAATCTTAGTAATAAAATAATATTCCATTTGTTGCAAACTCCTTACCGGTCACTGCATGTATATATATATATATATATATATATATATATATATATATATATATATATATATATATATATATGGTTTTGTAACGAAAAATGCACATTTTGAAAATAATTTGACTTATACAGGATAAACTTTATTCACCTTTGAGAATATTTTTTTAAGGGACACCTTATATTTTCTTCATGTTTCATATGTGTAATAATGGGGAAAGTTTACATTTTCATAAATAATTTACAATTTTGTAATGAAAAAGTAAGAATATCTCTGAAGTGATTGATTTTAGGTATAATACGTTATTGACAAAAACCGAGTGTAATTATTGAGTCATTCCAAAAATACAATAATATACAGTACGTTTCATTGGAAAAAATTGAGTAGACACTCTTTGAAAATCCCCAAATTAATTGCGTCTTAAAAAACACCCTGTATGATAAAATTAAGGGTTGATTATTTTGTAGGTTCAATACATCCCTTGGCTGCATAATTACCAAATATGTTGTCGGAACTAGTCGTAATACTTTGGTATAGACTTAGTATGGTGAACCTTGTCATGACACTTTTTTACATTTTCTTCAATCGCTCAACAATGCGTCACGTAAAACCAAAAATTCAAAGATTTTCGAAAAGAGGATTTAAAGCAGATTGTGAAAGATGAAGAATATACAGGGTGTTCTATTTAAAAAAAAACATTTTTTGTAAAATAAATTGCTCCACTTTTAGTTAATGAAACCTATATTGGCTTCGAATGGCAACGACCGCATAAGAATTCATGTCTGAAATCTGTTAGTTAACTATAAAATTTAAATTATACTGGAAGGTGGGTCAAATCGCATACGTTTGAGAGGTATTTTCAAGTAGAATTCGGCGACATGCCTTCCTCCGAAAAGAGGATTTAAAGCAGATTGTGAAAGATAAAGACTACATAGGGTGTTCTATTTAATAAAATATACTCGAAGGTGCCTCGCTTTAAGCATTCACCTTGTGTAACCCTAATTATTTTTAAAATTTGCGTTTTTCGTTACAAAACCATTTTTTGTAAAATGAATTTCTACACTTTTAGTAAATGAATCTATATACCGGATGCCCACGAGATCACTTTCCGGCTGCAATTTTTTTATTTATCTATCGATTTAAATGAAACTTGGCAGGGTTGTTACTCTAACCAAACGTCATTTTTAGGAATTTTTGACAAGCATTTCCGACTTCCGGTTTCACCGGAAATGACCTTAACTTTTGATTTTTAAATGACACCCCCTGTATATTTTTTGTTTTTCGGATTATGGAGGTCATTTTACGGCCGATTGCGTAATATTTAAATCGATTTTTTTCCAAATGTAATTTTAAAATTGAATTTTATTTTCTCATCCAGAGTGCCATGACCATCTTAAAATCATTCTACATATTTAACTCACTTCCAGAAAAATGCAAACTCACTTTTATCTTTGTTAACTTTTTTACTAGAACGTTATAAACTTTATTTTTGCCGCATTATGGGCGCGTCTGAGAGTTGTTTTTAAAGCAGTACAATTTTAATGTGCATTGCTTTGCGTATTTTCTCAATTTTTTCAGACAACGATTGAACAAAATTTATTTTAAAACAAACAGGGTGTAATAATTTTAAACAGTATTAAAAATAATTTAAAAAAATTAATAACATTAACAATAATACAACATTAACAATAGGTATTAGATTATAACTTTTAGACCTTTTAACTACCAATTAAATTTTCAAAGTGCTGCCCTTCCACCTCTTGACATTTCCTAACACGAAAAACGTTGTTTTCTACGACATTCCTAAGCATGTCGGGGGTAATGCTAGCAAATGCCGCTCGTATACGGTTTTCTAAGATGTTAAGTGTTGTTGGCGGTGTTCGGTAAACAATCTCCTTAATATGGCCCCACAAAAAAAAGTCAAGAGGTGTAAGGTCAGGCGAACGAGGAGGCCACCGGATCGGTCCACGGGTAGAGATAACATGTTCTCCAAATCGTTCTTCTAAGTAATTTCTCACAACAATAGCGTTGTGAGCCGGCGCACCATCTTGTTGATAATAAAGGTGTTGATTATTTATTTCCAACGGTAATTCCTCCTAAAAATTTTCAATTTCATGTTGTAAAAAACCCAAATATCATTCTGCATTTAAAGGCCTTTGGAAAAGAATGGGTCCCACAATACGAGTACCAATTATTCCAGCCCATACATTTACTCCAAATATCTCTTGAAAATTACCTTCCATCATTCGGTGTTCATTTATCGTTGACCAATATCTTGTATTTTGCCGGTTGAACATTCCATTATTGGTAAATCTCGACTTGTCAGAATACAAAATAGAATTGGCTAGGCTATTATCGGCATCGTTATGTTCCAAGAACCAGTTGCAATATTCCAGTCTTCTAACAAAATCTCCATCTGGTGAAGCTGGTACTTAAATGATTTGTATCCATGTTTCTTCAATATCTTTCTTGCTGATTCTGCGCCAATGTCTAATTCAAAGGCAATTTCCCTTGTGGATGCTGTGGGGTTTTGAATGACATATGCTATTACATTTTCTTCCGTTTGTTCATTAATAATAAAATGTTGTTGCAAATTATCTGGTTCTTGGCGCATTTTTCTTATAAGGTAGATTATGTATTGTCTTGTAGGATGATGAAGACGCTCAGGATATTCTTGCCGATAAACTCGTTCGGTTTCCGCTGCATTTTTGGCACAATGTCCATACATAATAAGTATATCAACCTGCTCACTCTTGGTAAACATTTTTGTTAATTTTATAATTAAACTGAGTACAAACTTTAATTTAACTTTTAAGTAAAATATTAGATTTATGTTAATAAACAACAACCTTTATTATTACCTGTCAAACTATTGTTTTCATGGCAACTCTGATGTGCTGTGACATAGGAAGTGTATTTTATTAATGAGTAAGACGTAAATATAAAAATAAAAATGTTTTAAATTGAAAATGGGTAAAAATGACAAAACGTGTTATACGTCATTAAATTCGTTTTAAAATACTGCATTTAGTAGTTTTATGAAAGTGGTATGCTTCCATTTAATTTGTTTGAGCTACGGGAAAAATAAGGTTTAGAACGTTCTAGTAAAAAAGTTAACAAAGATAAAAGTGAGTTTGCATTTTTCTGGAAGTGAGTTAAGTATGTAGAATGATTTTAAGATGGTCATGGCACTCTGGATGAGAAAATAAAATTCAATTTGGAAAAAAATCGATTTAAATATTACGCAATCGGCCGTAAAATGACCTCCAGAATCCGAAAAACAAAAAATATACAGGAGGTGTCATTTAAAAATCAAAAGTTAAGGTCATTTCCGCTGAAACCGGAAGTCGGAAATGCTTGTCAAAAATTCCTAAAAATGACGTTTGGTTAGAGTAACAATCCTGCCAAGTTTCATTTAAATCGAGAGATAAATAAAAAAATGGCAGCCGGAAAGTGATCTCGTGGGCACCCTGTATATATATGTATATATATATATATATATATATATATATATATATATATATATATATATATATATATTTTTTAATAATAACCAACTATACAGGCTGTTCACAAAAAAAGATCCATATCAAAGTTATATATTTTTAATGGAACACCTTGTATATTATATGTTTTTTGGAATCTACGAATAAAATAAAGGCGAGCTGCAATAGAATTCCCTATACCTGAAACCTACCGTTTGAAAGATATTTAATGATTTTTGAATTTACAGGCTTGAATTTAAAATGTATTTTTGTTACGTTTTTTATTATTGAAACAGCGTACCCTCTGTCAGTACTTTGCAAAAGGGTTGTTGTATAAGACAGCATGAACTTTTTGTTAAGAAAATATGCAGGGCACTCAAAAATTAAATGTTAACTGCAGGTACCGAATATTGCAAATAACTGCCTTATTTTAAATAACACACCCTGTATTTAATAAAAAAAATGTGTTGTAAAATTTTATAACCTTTCAAATTATATTAGGGTTCTCTATACGCAACTCTAACAGTTTTAGAGCTATTTTGATTTTTTTTCTCATTTTTGGATATTAAGATGTCATCTTTTTTTATTTTGTAGGGTGAATAAAAAAAACTTAGTACTAATTGGAAAAAAATATACGGGACATTAATAAAACATGGAAATAATTTAATCAAGTATAGAATTTAAAAAATAATTACAACTGCAAACACATGCTCCTACTTTAATAAATGTCCGAAGTGGCTTGCATTTTGATCAATTCAAAGGCGTATTCTGTCTTGGAAAGACCTCTTTACATTTAATAACATTTGAGGTGCTATTGCTTCAAAGGCATTGCGTATTATTGCCTTCATATCATCAGGTGTAGTAGGAGGTACGTTATAAACAATACCTTTTATGTAGCTCCATAAAAAAATAGTCATATCTGGGGATCTTGCCGGCAAATTTTGTGGTCCTCCCCGTCCTATCCCTTTATTAGTGAAAGTTCTACTGAAATAACCTGGGACTTAAAAATGTGCCGGAGCACCATCTAAATGAAGTCACATCTGTCTTCTGATATCTATTGGGATATCTTCAAAAGATCAGGTAAATTATATTGCAAAAATCTTCTAAACTTTTGACCGTTTAAATTTCCATTAAAAAAGCGAGACTCTGTTATGTGGGTTCCCAAAATTCCGCCCACGCGTTAACAGACCATCGGTGCTGATGATCAAGGGTGCGAACCAAATGGGGATTTTCATCACTGTAGTAATGGAAATTATGTCTGTTGACCAATCCGTTACTATGGAACGTAGATTCGTTTGAAAATAGTACAGAGTCGCAAAAATGATCATTTTCATCCCCTTTGTCGAGAGTCCATAGGCAAAAATCAAGTCTTCGAATGAAATCTTTATCAAGCAGATCCTGATGTAACTGAATACGGTATGGATAAAATTTGTGTCTTAATTATTCTACCAACGTTTCGTTTGCTGAAAGCTACTTCTGAACTTATTTTACTCTGACTTGTGTGAGGATTCTCAACAAGGGCGACAGTTACATCAAACGCATTATCTCCATTTCCAGTGACAGGCTTTTGTCTGTTAATTTTCTGGTATACTATACTTCCCGTTCTACGGAACACTTCCAACAATCCTTTCAATACTATTTTGTTTGGATGATTGCGAGTGGGATATTTTTGAGTATAAACTCTTTCTGCCCCATTGCCCAATCGTTAAAATCATATCAATTCTTTTGTGTACAGAGTATGTCTTCATTTTTACACAATTATCGTAGGACGTAATTGATTTACTTAAACTAAACACAATATATTGACAATGAGCTAATCCAAATTTATACACATATATATATATATATATATATATATATATATATATATATATATATATATAATACATAATTAATAAAAAACATCGAGTAGTCAACACAATTGTTACATTAATTGCTTGTTATGCCAGTTATGTCACCTGGATTACTTAATAGGTGGTGAGATTAGCTAGTTCACGATGACCTTTATTAAAATTTACTACACAACTGATTTAATTGTCCAAAAGAATAAATGGTTATTTTTTTTACAAATAAATAAATTGCGTGTTCATAACGTAGTCATAACACAATTTCGATGTAAATTCGTCAGTTTAAACAAGGATAAAAAACAATACTTTTACATAAATTTGGATAATGAAACCATACGATACGTCTGTATTGGAATTTAAACGATAAAACTTAAAGAAAAGTTAATCTTAAAAAACAAACGTATTCAACCGTGTGTATAAACGCATATCAAAAATAATAAAATTACACACTATAAATTTAGTAGCATATGTCAGCCACCACAATAATAAAACAAAACACAGAAATGTTACCTTACATGGAGGATGTTCTTTTGTTACACAGTCACCTGGTATAGACCTAGAGGATGCTTTCGGCAGCCTCGGCTATATGATTGATGTTGATCCGACGCTCGAAGTATAATTCAGCTCGTGACTGCCTCTCTTTCAACTCGCGTTTTGATGAAATTTCAATTGGTTGTACGTACACTGATAATTATATTATTTTACTTTACTTTACTGTGACCTAGTTCTGCTTAGTACTTATGCTCTTCCCTAATTATGTACAAATTCTGAATAACCCTTATTATTTATAAAATAACGAAAAGCTTGTTTATTTGTAGCAAGTTATTTGGTTACTGGCGAACTGTGAACTTTACCGCAACAAAAATCGATGACCTCTCCAGAGAACGGCGAAAGCACTATGTAAATTCAAACACTTAACGCCATCGTGGATCTCGACAAGTCCATATGGACCAACTGCACGTAACGATAAGCTAGTATCGTGATGGATGAACAATTATATGATCCCTTAATGGTCTGTGAAGGGATAAAAACCCTGCAACGAAAGTTCCTTCAACACGGACTGTGGTCAATGACGTTACGTGGTATTTACACGTCACCGTAACGAAACTCCTCAACGCTTCTACAACTAAACTACTTCTGATCTCGTGAAATATTCATTATTCACCATATTGGTTATTTAAACCCCTTCCAATTAATTAGCTAATTAGAGAAAAGGTACTCAAGTATTATATGTACGTGCATCCACGAATTCAAACTCGAAAACCGTCGGGAGAGATTGCATCGTCAACAAAATATACCTCTTCGCGAAACCTTATCTAAGTAAATTGAAATTTTCTTAGCAACGCTGGCTTTGTATATAAAGCCAAATTCTTTGTTTAAAACCAAACCTTACCAAAAAGAAACGGTGGCGGAATGACGACTCAAATTAATCTTGCAAAAGATGTACCATACAATGTAATAATTTTAATGCGTTCTTCAATTTAATTTTATATGGTGCAACCTCAACTCCATTTAACGAAATTCACCTAATTTAAAAGAACGAAAACATTTATTTACAAAGGAACTCTTAAATTAGTAAAAGGCTTTCCCTAAATATCGATACCAAAAATGTAAATCACTTTTTCCTTTTAACTCTGATTTTTCTTTGATTAACAACCAAAGCTTAATTTTTGTTTTAGAAAGTAAAAAAAATTCATATACCTTTTAAATACGAAAAAAGACAAAAGAAAACGTTACAATAGAAAAGCTACTCAAACAATTGATGCGTTATTAAATTCCCTTACGAGTTTATATTACATTTAAGATGCACGGTACCAACAAATAATTTATAATTTTGGAAATTATCTGCAAATTTTTGCTAAATCATGGACACAATTTAGCCAACTGCATCACATTCTAACAAATTCATTCTTGCACACGCATTCAATTGTTCATCAATGTACAATGTTATAAAATTTCTACAAACAAAATATGCATACATGTTCCTCACTGCACATTAATACTGTCAATATAATATTTTCACTCACTTATACGTCTACATCCATTATTTTTAATCCGAATTCTTTTGTACACATCAGCAAATGATCACAGTAACAATTTCCCCAAAACATCGTTTTTCAACCAAATTTAATGCTTTCAACATAAAAATCTTTCTGCAACATTAAAATATTCTTTCATACGATATCTAATGTTTCATTAAATTCCAGTGGCGTATCGTTTACACCAACTGACGGCCTGCATACACAAAAAATTTTTTTTTCGTGCAAACACTTCATTTACATTCAAAATACGTTCCATACGTTATCAAAATACTGCATATATACGATCCGTCAAAATAACCTTACAATATATATATATATATATATATATATATATATATATATATATATATATGTGTTCGGAAAAATGTGGGAAATAACATGACAAGTTCCTATAAATTTTTTTCCTCCAGACCCTCCCTACGGAAGTGTGGCCCCCTAAAGGACGCCGCTGGAAATAAGTTTTTCTTGAATAACTTTTATAGTACTTGACATAATTTAATAAAAATTCAGTATGATGGCCACTAGTAAGGGTCTCTTAAAATAGTATCCTTGAAACATATTTAGCTTGTTTAGTTTACCAGGGATGGACTAAGTTGTACACCTTAACGCCTAAATTTGTAACACCCTGTATGATAAAGATCTAAAAAAATATTTTTGGGTAGTTTGAACCTTTCTCTAAAAAAAGATGTACACAGGCGTCAGGTCGGGAGATCTAGGAGGCCAGGCGATAGGTCCAACTCTACCTATCCAACGGTTTGGACAGACGTTATTTAATCACAGCAACGCTAAAATGAGGTGGTGCCCCATCGTGCATAAGGTACATGTTTCGGCGGGTATCAAGAGGTTAATGCTCTATTAAATCTTGAAAAGCGTTCTGGAGGAACTCCAAATAAAGTTTTCCATTCAATCGCGCCGGAAATACAAATGGTCCAATCAAAAAATTGCCAATGACTCCTGACCTGATATTAATTGATTGAAACTGATGTTGATGATGCGAAACAATAGTTGCATGAGGATTTTCATCAGCCCATACGTGTGAGTTGTGTGAATTCGTGATACAATTTTTGGTAAAAGCTGCCTCATCTGTAAAAGAATAGTGCTAATGAAGTTTTCATTATTTCGTTGCTGATCCAATAGCCAGTTTGCGAACTGCATTCTACGAGCAAAGTCTTCAGGAATCAATTCATGCACTTTTTGCAAATGATATGAACAGCTGTTCTTGAAGAACTTCATGAATGATTGTTTTCGGCTTATTAAATTGTGCGGCTAATTTACGGATGCTCGTTGAAGGAGTGCCATTTACAGCATTCAAAATATTTTCCTCTAATTCCAACGTAGGCACTGTTCTTGTCAGACCAGCATCAGTACTTTTTTTCTTAAACATTCCTAAAGTTATAAGGAAAGTCAATATTATTACCTTAGTAACCGAAATCTCTCACCATTCTCTTTTAGACGTTGAGCAACTCGTTGAAATGCCTTCTGATTTGGAATAGTACGATTAGGAAATCTCTCGTGATATAATCTTCTTGTTTCCAAAGCATTGCAAGATGCATATCTGCATATTCAATAAAAGTGAATTCGATATTTCGAATAAGTTTACAATTCAAATCATCACGAAATCCAAAAATCAGTAACTTGAAAGTAAATTAATGTCGATCAATGTATCAGCGATGTGACAAATGTCAAGTTCTAAAATGCAGGTTATTTATTTATTTCGTATCATAGGAATGTTTGACATATGTTTTTTTGAGTGAAGATAAATAAAATGAACAAAAAATAAAATTATACCTCGTGGGTCAATAAAATCACTTAAGTTTGCTACATTTTTTAAATAATTAATATGTTTAATTTGGTTTTCCTCATTTATTGTTAAAAGAGTGTTTTCTCGTAAAAATTCGAAAAAATACTGGCTTAATTTTTTTTAATAATTTATTAATTATGAAACATTAATTCGTTTATTATTATTTTTCTCAAAAATAATACATTTTATCGATATTAAACAAGTGCACCGTTTTTTTAGGTAAAGGTTCAAGCTATCCAAAAATATTTTTTTAGACCTTTATCATACAGGGTGTAAAAAATTAGGCGTTAAGGTGTACAACTTAGTCCGTCCCTGGTAAACTAAACAAGCTAAACATGTTTCAAGGATACTATTTTAAGAAGCCCTTACTAGTGGCCATCATACTGAATTTTTATTAAGTTATGTCAAGTACTTTAAAAGTTATTCAAGAAAAACTCATTTCCAGCGGCGTCCTTTAGGGGCTCACATCTCCGTAGGGAGGGTCTAGAGGAAAAAAATGTATAGGAACTTGTCATGTTATTTTTTCGTCTTCTATCTAAATCCGAGAGATTTCCCACATTTTTCCGGACACCCTGTATATATGATACCTAAATCCAGCAAACTCTTGGATCAAATAAAATACTGTTTTCACTTAAATTTTGAATTTATTTGTAGTTTCAATCCAGGAAATACTAAGGCGTAGGTAATAGATTTACTAGTTTAGAATCTAAACGTTTCGATAACACTTACAGTTATCTTCGTCAGTAGTAATATCTATTAAAATTGTTAGAGATGTATACAATCTTGTCAGCCTGCTATTAATATTAATATTAATGTTAATAGCAGGCTGATGTTTACGTTTCAATTTTTCAACTTTGACAAAATTGTTTACATCTTTAACAATTTTTAACAAATATTACTACTGACGAA
Source organism: Vesta saturnalis (assembly GCA_036346205.1). Lineage (NCBI taxonomy): Eukaryota > Metazoa > Arthropoda > Insecta > Coleoptera > Lampyridae > Vesta > Vesta saturnalis. The sequence continues at coordinate 390,801 of JARFJB010001948.1, forward strand.
GATAACTGTAAGTGTTATCGAAACGTTTAGATTGTATAATTTAAAATACACCATTAAAAAAACCCCAAAAAAAAGTAGATAAGTATTTTATTATTTGTGATAATGGTGAAAGTTTACGTTTTCATATTACTAGTTTAGAATTCACATAAAAAGGACATTTTTATAAAATCAGTGGCAGTGTTTTATTTATTTTTTTTTGCACGCACTTGGCGTATACATTGCAACTAGTTTTCACTATCCAGCAATTTTGTTTGAATAATTCTTTTACTTAAATCTAAGTCTAAGGTCTTAAATCTAGGCAAGTCTTAGCGGTTGATGGATGTGTTCCCATTGGCGCACTCCACATATGTTTTAAAACACTTCTTTCACATGCTTTAATTGCCCTTAGCTTCACTATCACTGACACTTACACTTACACTAGTTCAAAAGGTTTTTGCCTTTTTAACCTACGAATAAGTCCACTGTTGTCGAGTAATTGTAGTACTTCGACATTTTCATGTTCATGTAACCTCGTTTCATGTTTTCTCGCGAACCGTTTAATCTCCTCGCTGACCAGAGGCACTTTCAGATCTTTGTGGATGTCATCATTTCTGATGTACCATGGCGCGTTGACAATGCTCCTTAGTACTTTCTTCTGAAAGGTTTGTATCATTTTGACATTAGATTTCTTGGTGCATCCCCACAGTTGCACTCCGCAGGTCCAAACAGGTTTTATAATCTGCTTGTACAGCAACAGCTTATTATGTAGAGACAGCTCGGAATGTCGTCCAAGTAGCCACCACATTTTTCTGAATCTGATGCAAAGTTCTTCGCGTTTTTTCTTGACATGTTCTTTCCACTTGAGCTTGGCATCTAATGCCATGCCTAGGTATTTCGCTGTATTAGCATGAGGGATTACTTGGTGATTAAATATCACTGGTAAATAATCTATTCTTTTGTTCGCGAAGTTTATATGCGTAGACTTGGTCTCATTTAGCTTAATTCGCCATTTCTTGGTCCAATTGGTGACGTTGTTGACAGCTGCTTGCAGTTTGCTTGTAGCTGTTTCGATTTCGTTGCTTGTAGCTAGTAATGCAGCGTCATCAGCGAATGTAGCAGTTGTTGCTTCATCACATTTAGGGATGTCGCTGGTATAGAGCAGGTACAATACCGGCCCAAGGACGTTTCCTTGTGGTACACCTGCAGGAATATCTTTTAGTTCTGAATATTCTTCGCCATATTTCACTCTGAATTGGCGGTCAGAGATATATGATATAAGGATTTGACTTATCTTTTTAGGCAGATTCTTAGCTAGCTTGTATTCGAGACCCTCGTGCCATACTTTATCGAAAGTTTGGGCCACATCCAGAAATATAGCTGAGCATATTTCTTTTTCTTCTAGAGTTCTTTCAATTACATCGTTTTATTTATTAAAATTTTATTTTTACCTTGAGTATTGTGATTATGTATTTTCCCACACATATGAAATTTGTTAATGTTTTTGTGAATATAGCTCACTAACTTAAATAACGTGTCTCCAAGATTGCTACAGTTTAGACCGAAAATGAGCAGCATAATGCGTTTTTGAAAAATGATGTTGAATGTAATCAGGCGTACCAATTTGTACTCTGAAAGTTCATATTGCGGTGCTGTTACTGACACTAATTTGAGAAATATCGTAGAAGAAACGAGTAGTAATTTTATAGTACAAGAAGTATATTTAACTTTGAAAACATTGCCATGAAAGACAAGAATATCGCTATCAGTAAAAGACTAAAGATAGTAAAAAAATTTAACTACGCTAGGTTTGGTGGGGGTTTAGCTAATGGCGTTGTAAAATGTTGAGAAGTACTTTCAAGACGATTCTTAAAACGAATGCATATAATTTTAAGGAAATATTACCTTAACAGTAAATTGAGCAAATATTCGTTTTTCGAGATTTTCAAACAGCATAGTAGAATATTTTATTACACTTAAAACACGGTCGTAATCAGTAAGTAATATCTCGTAGCTGATTGCACGCGAAGCGTCACTTATATTGGATATGTAAGAGGGCTTTATTATAGATTTTTAATTTATGAAGTTATGCTTAAGTTGCAGAATTGCACAAATTGTAGCTGGTTTGCACAATTAGCTAAGAATTTGAAAGCAATTATTAAATATAGTATTGTAATGCTGTTAACAACAAAATATAAAGTCTTCACCGAGAAAACGATTTTTTTTCAAAAGAACGCGTTTGTTTTAAAGCATTTTTCTATTTTTTTTACCAGACCATCACATCGTACAATAGATTACAACTAAGATTGCGGCTATGTCTATAAAATAATTATTCACAACCCAACTTTATCAAGTTGATTATTAGCCAGCCTAAGAACGAAAGAAAAGGATTTTTCAACAAAAATATTTTAATTTTTTCACGCTTTTTTTTCACATTTTTTGGATGCGTCAAAATCTGTAATCGATTTTTCGACCACTTCTACAAGTCTAATCGACTTGACACTCTTCACAATTATGTATTCCCGATGACAATACAATCTATCAGCATTTACGGTTTATAAAAATGCTTAATTAAACTATAATTAACATAAATGACTTTTATATGAGAGTAGTAATTAACGTCATTAGTTCGGGAACTCATATTTAACAGTATGAATGAGACGTTTAAGGACGAGGCGATAGCTGAGTCCTGAAATTCGTAATGAGTACTGTTAAAAGAGTTCACGGACGAATGTCGTTATGTATTTTATTTCATTCTCCCAAATTAAAAAACAAACATTGAATCAAAAAATTTCAAAATATTTTAACGAGCCCTCTAAATCTAGTTGTATTTGTCGATTTCTTCCGTGCGTACGCAAAATGATTTCTGATGCAAATTCTTTAGAAATTTTAAGGAAATCTACAGAAGCGTGTGCTAAATTAACACCTAGAAAGAGTGCGGAAAGATATCAAACACAATTCAGCCATGTTTGTGAATGGAAAGTTGAAAATAATGTTGAGAAAATTACGAAAGAAGTTATGTCAGCTTATTTTTTATATCTGGTAAGAATGCAAATGGTTATATTGGCTCTTTTAATTGTAAATTAATGTTTTTAGTTTAAGAAAATAATTGTATCCTCTTTGTGGCCAAAATACTCCATGATTAGATCAACATTAATTGCGAATCTGGACATATCCCGCTTTCCCAGACTGGTAGCTTTCTTGAAAAAACAATCATTGGGCAATGAAACCTAACAAACTAAAACATTAACCGGAGAAGAAATCTATCGATTTATTAAAGAGGTTTGTAATCACAAATATTTCCTCGCAAAAGTAAGACAACATTTCAAATAAAACAATAAAAGTAACGAGTTTTTTTTAATTTACAGGTTACAGCTATGATTGGAATAACGGGCGGTTTAAGACGAGAAGAATTATATAGAGAGGGCCAAAAGTACTGAATAAATTCAGTTAAAAATTAGGTGTTTGTTTTTTGGAAAAACGCTCGGACACGTCGATTTTAATTGTTTGTAGCGATTTTTTTGATGCTAAGTTCATGTATGCAGGGTGGCCCAAAAACAATTTATGACTACCAACTTCATTTTTTCAAATGGAAACACCTATTTTTTATTTCATTTTTGGATTCTGCTTTAAATTTTAAACTCAACAGTTATCGAGAAATACACATAAGAGAGGGTCAAAAGTCCCGCATAAATTTGTTAAAGACTAAAGGAAATATTTTTCATGAAAATGCTGGAACACGTCAAATATAGTTTTTAGTTATCCATTTTTATCAATTTTTTGACGTAACACACATGTACTCAGGGTTACCCATGTAGAAGAAAAATTTACTTTTTCATTTTTTTTTATAGAACCTCAGGTATATTATGACGTTTTTGAGTTCTCTGAGAAACTCTGAACATATTTCATGTAACATACTCATATCTAAATTCAACAGTGTTCGAAAAAATTACATAAAATAGAAATAACCACAGACTTTAATACTTAATAAATAACAAAGTTTAAATTCAACAGATCTCGAAAAAAGTTATAAAAAAGAGGAATTATACAACACTATATAACATTATATAACAATAGAACTATTAATACTTAATAAATAACAATATAAACTACTATAATCTAATGTATTAAATGTTCGAACTGTACCCCATTGACGTCTTGACAGTGGACAAGCCGCAATTCAAATTCCTCAATAACTTTACTTACTATTGGAGGAGGTATTTATTGAGCTTCTTGAATAATTTTATTTTTTAAGTCTTCTATATTGTTGGGCTTATTTAAATACACCCTATGTTTCAGATAGCCCCATAAAAAAAAGTCCATAGGGGTGAGGTCAGGCGCACTAGCAGGCCACTTTAATGGCCCCTTTCGTCCAATCCATCGAAGAGGAAATGTTTCGTCTAAATATTGCCGTACCTCTATGCTGAAATGTGGTGGCGCACCATCTTGTTGAAACCATATTGACTCATTTGGAATGTTTGGATTATTTGCATTTGTAAACATAAGACAAAGTTCGGGTACCAATTCATTTCTCAAAAATTGCAAATAGCGTTGGCCCGTTAAAGTACCCTCGAAGAAATACGGACCTATGACTCTATCTCTTACAATACCGGCCCAAACGTTCACACTCTGAGGATATTGGGTGTGAGTTTCAATGGCCCAATGCGGAATGGTAGATGACCAATAGCGGCAATTTTGTTTGTTCATTATACCATTTAGGCAGAATATCGATTCATCAGAAAAAAACTATTTTTCTAGAAAAAAACCGGTCATCATTGCAGTGGTTCATAAAAACTTCGCAGAATTCTAATCGACGATTTGGATCGTCTTCGTTAAGTTCGTGGATTGATTGTATTTTATACGGGTGATATTTTTCTTTTTTTTAAATTTTTCGTACCGACGACTTTCCTATGTTACTATCCAGGGCTATTTCTTGAGTTGCTTTATGAGGATCTTCTCCAATGGACAAAAGAACGTCTAATTTCTTATTCTCGGAAATCGAGGATCGACCAGATCTGGGAAGGTCTCTTACATGCCCTAGATACTTCTCGAAATTTTTTTTCAATTCGGCTTACAGTAGATTGTGATATTCGTCAGGATATTTAGCATTGAATAGTTCACAAACTTCCTTTTGAGCCCTAGTTCGATCGCCGCATCCTATCATGATTAAAATCTCTATTCTTTGAGTTTCACTTAACTTGGCCATTTTTTTTTCACTTTAGCAATATGTATAACAACTATTGTAAGAATAAACAGAGATTAAAACAGAGCACAAAGATACTATCTATTTGACAAAATGTTACTATTGAAACCAAATTTAATGTCAATTAGAAGTATTACATAAATGTCATCCGCAAATGTTTCAATAACAGTTGAATATCGACATGGGTATATTACATAAAATATGTTTCTACATTAATAGTTCTATCGTTATTTCTATTTTATGTAATTTTTCCGAACACTGTTGAATTTAGATATGTGTATGTTACATGAAATATGTTCAGAGTTTCTCAGAGAACTCAAAAACGTCATAATATACTTGGAGTTCCATACAAAAAATGAAAAAGTAAATTTATCTTCTACATGGGTAACCCTGTATACATTTGTGTTACGTCAAAAAATTGATAAAAATGGATAACTAAAAACTATATTTGACGTGTTCCAGCATTTTCATGAAAAATATTTCCTTTAGTTTTTAACAAATTTATGCGGGACTTTTGGCCCTCTCTTATGTGTATTTCTCGATAACTGTTAAGTTTAGGTATAGGACATGGTACATAAAACTTATTTAAAATTTAAAGTAGAATCCAAAAATGAAATAAAAAAAATAGGTGTTTCACAAAAAATTAAAATCGACGTGTCCGAGCGTTTTTCCAAAAAACAAACACCTAATTTTTAATTCAATTTATGCGGTACTTTTGGCCCTTTCTGTATAATTCTTCTCGTCTTAAACCGCTCGCTATTCCAATCATAGCTATAACCTGTAAATAAAAAAAAAACTCATTACTTTTATTGTTTTATTTGAAATTTTGTCTTACTTTTGCCAGGAGATATTTGTGATATAATATTTCACTAGACGATATTTAAGAAACTGAAACGCAGTTAGTTATTACTACTGTGACATTCTCTATGGACCTTGCGTAGATGCTACGGACAAACAAAGAATTCAAAAAATTCAGAATTCCTGCCTACGCTTGATTTATGGTGTAAGGAAGTATGAACACATTTCACACAAATTAATTGATATGCAGTGGTTAAATATGAAAAACAGAAGATTTGTGCACTCTGCTACTCTGTATCATAAAATCATTACTGACAAAATACCACCGTACCTCTATGAAAAGATAAAGTTCAGTGCAAACACCAGATTTTGTTCCTTAATTACTCCTCCTCGGCATAAAACCTCACATTTTGAACGCTCTTTTAGTTATAATACCGTCAATGTTTATAATTCACTACCTGACTATTGCAAAAAACTAACTACAAACCAGTTTAAAAAGCATGTCCATCAATTCATACTTGACCGTCAAATGTTGCAGTAAAATAAGGTTGTAAATAGTAAACTACTTATTCATAGTCATTCTTCTTTACTTATTCTAATCCTAGCAAATTCTAGATTTGTCAATTATGTTAAATTCATTTACACTGTGTCCACCATCACTTTTACATTTACATTTATACACATAAACTTCTCTCTAAATTGTAATCTTCCGTTCAAAATTTATGCTAAATAAAATGGGTTAAGTGGAAGAGCAGAAGTAGTGACGTATGTAACTACTAACTGAACTTCGCCCAGTTGGTTACATGCACATGCATACTTATATAGGTAATTTTATACAATTTCATGTAACTGTAACTGTGTGCATCAAACTAATAAAATGCATTATTATTATTATTATTATTATTATTATTATTATTATTATTATTATTATTATTACGATTTCCTGCACTAAGACAAATCAAAGAAGAACCTTCACTGTAATAAACAAAGTAGAGGGGATTAACGCACTCGTTTTGTTCCGGCACCCATCTTACAGGTAGCTCAAACCTAATTCGTGTGTTACAGTATTGCACACCCGTTCTTTCGAAATACCAACAGTACTGGAAATCTCACTCAATTTTAGTCTCCGATCTTTTCTCACCATATCTTGTACTTTTTCGACCATTTGTGGTGTAGTGACGCTTCTAGGGCGTTCCAGTCGATGTTCATCTTGAACGCTTGTTCTGCCACGTTTAAACTCGGCCACCGAACTTGGGACAGCATTGCTCAAAACATTCTGCATTTATTCAAGAATATGCATGCTTTAAACTTTTGAAATACAGAAATTTAATGACAGCACATTTCTCAAAATTATCCATACCAAAATAATTAAAAACCAACTATTCTCGTATTCCGATTAATCTATATCTCAAATGGCTTTCTTTTATCCATCACATACAGTCAGGGACAAAAAATCCTGGACACTTTATATTTGTTTATAACTAGCAAAAATACTAATTTATATCTAAAATAAGTGTTATTTATGTTGTTAAATTAAATAATGCATATTTGAACAAAATGTTGTTTAAAGAAACACATATTACAACAGTATACACGAAAACTCAATCTTAAAGAAAGAAAATTTAAAGGGACACGTCTTCTGATGGCCCGGATCAGGTTAGCAATATCTTCCTGAGGAATTTGCATCCATTCTTCAATAACTGCTTGTCTCAATTCCTGTTCGTTTTCTGGTCGCCGCTGTCTGTTCCTAATAAGCTGTTTTATCTTGTCCCGCACGCGCTCAATAGGATTCATGTCTGGGCTCCTTGCTGTCCATGGTAAATCATTGATTCCCACCTCTTGGAGATAATCTCCGACAGCATTGCTAATGTGCGGGTGTGCATTGTCATGCATTAAAATAAAGTTGGTTCCATATATATGGACCAAAAGGCACAACATGATTAACCAAACACTCAGTACGAGCATCCATAGATATTCCTCCCCAAACCATTACTCCGCCATCCCCAAATGGTGACCTTTCAGAAATGCAGCACTGTGAAAATCGTTTTGCCCTCCTTCGCCTAACTCTTTCACGTCCATCCGGTGAAGCGGGACACATCTGTGAAGAGGACACAGCCCCATTGTTCATTACCCAAGCCATGTGGTTTCGTGCGATGTCTTCTGAGCAATCTGGGTCCACTTCCAGGTCTAGCCGACATCAATCCATTTTTCTTTAACCTTCTTCCAACAGTTTTTGCTGAAATCGGACGTGAATGCATAGTACGAAATCGGTGGGCTACAATCGTAGCCGGCAAGTTGGTTGCGTTCTCTAAGGACTGTCAGTACCATATGACTATCTTTATTTTGACTTGTATATCTCGGACGACCTGAATTTGGCCTTCTGGTTTATTATCGTGTCTCTCTAAAACGTTTTATTGCATCATGGACTGTACTTCTAGGCAAATTCATAATCATTTAAGGCTACGGCTCGAGCCACATCTACAGGCCGCATTGTTCACAAGATGATGTAAAAACCCTATTTACACTGAAAATTGGTGTAACACAACACAAATAAAAAAAATAACACAAAATGCCAAGTCTCCAAGTTCCTGATTTGCGCATACAATTTGTGGTTCAGGTCTCATTGATTGAAAACTTATTTATACTTCTCCATGGTGACACAATACATTGTTAAATTGCATAAAAATAAATATCTAATAAGTATAGATTATACATTACAAGTTAAAAGCAAATATGAAAGTGTCCGGGATTTTTTGTCTCTGAGTGTAGTTTGAGTTTATCTTGATACATTGTTGTACAATGAAACAATGTGTTATAAAACCTTGATTTTGTTCTAATATTTCCTCCAATAGCAAACTTAGATCCATTTATCGACGAGGATAGTGTTATAAGAGTAAGAGGGCGACTGAAATTCTGCATTGACTTTTGATCATAAACACCCAAATTTTTTTAAACTCACACTTTAGATACATGGCATTTGGAAAATAACTGACTTGTATAGAATTGTTAGAAAGAATTCAAGATTTATGTCTATGGTTCTCATGATTATATGTGTTGGTATTTTTGTAATGGCACTTGAAAATTCGATCACCATTTACTAACTGCTTAAGTTTTTGGTCACCCATCCAAGTAACGACCGCTTAACTTCGGTGATCGGAAAATTATTAATATAGATATCTTCTCATGATTATTTGTGTTAGTATTTTTGTAGGGTGAGGGAGAGGGAGAGGGAGAGGGAGAGGGAGAACGGAGCACACACACGCACACATACACGCACACACACACACACACTCACACATACACGCATATATATATATATATATATATATATATATATATATATATATATATATATATATATATATATATATACTCACGTGCTCGCGCACCCTACCACACACAATAACATTACTTACTTTGTAAAAACTAGTAGTGCAGCTATCTGTCTCAGTAGAAAGATAAAAAGAGAATATGGGATTAGAGAGAAAAAACAGAAAACTAATCTTTTACTCTTTTACTAAGAAGGATGGTTGCAGTTGCAGTTGAGATGCTTATAGCTCGTAAACTTTCTGTTTAACCCAAAAAGATAAGTATCTTTTATTACGAACGTAATTCGTAATGGTTTTCATAAAAATATTGTGTGCGAACCCATATATTACATAAACTACTTATTTGGCCATTTGCATTCTTACAGACGTTGAAGAATTGTGTAATGTACATCAAGAGAAAGAAATGCAATTTGCACCCTGAGGGCGAAGCTGCAGACGTTTTCATAGCTTTTAATAGAGTTAAAAGTGTTCATCAATAACTTTAAATAATCATGTTAGTAGAGAATAAAATACGTATCAAGGCGAGTTTGACTTCTTGTTTTATATTAAATGTCCATAAACGTGAAGGAGTTTTTATGTCATTATTTCCCGAACGAATAAAATGCTATTTAACTCCCTACTTTGTGGTCACAGAAACAGGCTTTTATTCTCGCGAGAGGAATGTACATATTTTAGGTTTTAAAATACGCGAAACTAAAAAAAAGAGAAGTGAAACATATTGTAACGTTGCAATTATGGCAGAATGTCTAAAATATGCGAAAGCATGTCCGGTAATATTCAGTATACTCCTTGTAAAAGGTAAGGTCGGTATATAGATGGTCATTTACTTTAGCTACATTAAAATGACATTTTTGCACATATACGATAGCGCTAAAGTAACATTTCATTGCGGTCGCGTATCAAATATTATATCTACAACTGCGGTAACAATCTACATCGCAAATTGCAACCGACAATCATACCACATTTTTTATTTTTATTAAAAACAAAACAAATTATTAACTAATCGATCATTGTTATCGGGGTTTGAAAAAAAATGGTGTATATGTGTAGCGCCCACGCTTATCTCACTCGCTTTACTCGTCAGTTAAACGTCCACCCTGTTCACATAAAGTTTCACTTCTGCTCTTTATACTCTATCTTTGGTCACATCTCCAAAACAAAGAACGAGATTAATGTGTTTGATAGTATCCTAGGCTATTCTAGTCCTTCAAAATTAACATAAGAGGATTTGGGTGTAAACTTCAAGATTCACGGCTTTAATTATGAGGATGAAATTTGTATCATTCACGTAAATATGTTATAGTTCAAACTCTGAACAATTAACTTATGTACTAACACACTACTAGGTTTGGGTTCTGATTATTTAACTTACTCAGTAAATGCAAGGCTCTTATAAATGTTATTAGCATACCAAACTAAGTATTTCTAGACGGTATACAAATAGTATCACCAACTGTCAGATAAGAAACTTTGTTGAAGTGTAATAGGTACACTTTGTTCTGTAAGACACAATCGAAATTTGAATTTATGACCATAGAGTGAAAATAAGATAATTTGTTACTGTTGGAATTTTATAAATTAATGTGTATATATTTTTTAATTAACTTATCCAGTTATTTATATAGTGTTTAGTAATTCCAATTAAAAAATGAACGGTTATACATGAGTCATGAGGAACTGTACATACACCTACCACGTATGGAGACCTCTAAAGGGAACATAAAATGAGCATTTAAAAATGTCTACTCCTCTTGCTTAATAATCTACAGGGAGATTTATAAGTTTTAACTAAATCTACTCTACGTCATAACTTTGTTAATGTTGATTTGATTGATTTCATATTTTGGTGCGAAGTTGTGTTATTCCTACCTAATTACCATACGCGATCAAAATTTAAATAATCCAGGACCAGTTTTTAAAAATTAGCCGGCTTGGATTATAGAATTTTACGCACCCTGAATATTGATTTTGCAAATCTTTTGACGATTCCCTGAAAGTACAGAGATGGGTAACGTAACTAATATAGTTCACATTTTCCCCACACGATCATTCTGTTTTTAATAAAAAAATTAAATTTAATCAAATTTTAAATAAGAAACATTTAATCTAAAAATTTAACTCAAAATAAGTTCACTAAATATGTTTCCATTTTTATAATAATCATTTTATTCAATTTCCAGGGCCGGATTACAAAATGTATCCAACTTATGTGGACATTAGCATAAGATTACCCTGTATATAAATGCAGCATATAATGTTTATTTTATCTAATTCCAAGAACTGTTTATATTAATTTTTACTTCTACAAAAAAAAACTTGATGCTGATACGATTTTAATAGTTTGTTTTTTTTACAAAAATAACTACAAAAAATTTTATGTATTATTAATAATTTAAACAACAAAGTAAAAACGAAAAATTACTGATTACAAGATATTTTCAAAAACAAAACCACTTGCTTCTCTCTCGAACCATTAAATGTCTAATTTACTTCCTGAGTGTTAACGGGTCATTTCTAATAATGGCACAACAATTAATAATTATTTCAATTGATTGTTGCCCAATAGTTTCTTCGTATACCATGAGTTTTAGTCGACCCCACGTTGAATATTCCACGCGATTGAAATCAGGAGATCTGGGTGGCCATATATGGGGTCCAATCCACCTGTTCCTGTAAGTGGCGGACAGCAACTGAAAAATAGGATGATGCCCTATCATGCTGAAAGTATATTCCGCAGACATTAACATGGGCAAGAAGATTTGGCAAAATATTTTGCAAAAAATCTAAGTACACCACCTGTTAATGGACTATCAATGAAATGGGGACCAATTAGATACCCGTCCATTACCACACATTTACTGAAAATCTGTACTGTGAACGAGATTCGCCAATCGCATGTAGATTTTCTTGAGACCAAATGTGTGAGTTACGCTAGTGATTTATTCCATCTCTCGTAAAGTGGGCTTCGTCAGAAAATAGTATCCTGTATAATAAGCAATCCATCCTGCATATTACAGTCATTGAATCATCTCCGAGATGCAATAGTTGTATATGATAAGGATACAAATTATTATTTCTTAAAACTCTGCTAACTTTCGATTGACTAACTATTAATTGTCTACTAACTTTTCGGGTACTTATTTTTTGATCTTCTAAGACCATATCAAGTATTTCATCTTCTTGTAATCGATTTACGTTGCGTTCTGATTTAGATTGAGGAAAGTACAATTTTCTTTGAGGTCATTAAATGCAGCTCCGAATGTTTGATGATTTGAAATTCGACGTTCCGGATATTTTCTTTCGTATTCCTAGCGGCAGCTCTACCACTACCATTACAAAATCTCATACACAAACACAATATCGGCATATGCTACAGTAGAAAATTTATTTAATTTATTCGGCATTTTTTTTGTATTTTACAATAATAACACTTACACAGTCAAAAAATCGAGCTAACAATCAATAATAAGATAATTATTACTACAAACACAACCTCAAATTACTAATACAAAGTGTCAAATTGTCACAGCATCCTAGGATAGATTTAATCTTTTAAAAATGATCAAAGGTATTGACTCAACGGTTTGATTTAAAAAGTCCTATTCTTAATACTAGTTGAATAATTATTATGTTTTAGTTAAGTCTAAACATTTGTGTAATTTTTTTTTTAAATTATTGCTAAAATCAGTCAAATATTTTTCTTTCGAATCTTATTGTTTTTAATTAAAATTCATTGAATCCCTCATTTCTCTTGGTGTATTAAAAATGTTTACAAGCGTTTTCTACTACAGAAATGTAAAAAAATACCTGTTAACAATCAGAAAGTCAATTAGACATTTAATGGTTCGACAGCGAAAGTGTATTGAACCAGGCGGTTCTGTTTTTGAAAATATCCTAATCAGTAATTTTTCATTTTTACTTTGTTGTTTAAATTATGAATAATACATAAAATTGTTTGTTAGATTTAGCAAAAAAACTTGAGTTAATTTTTTAGATTAAATGTTTCTTATTTAAAATTTATAAAATAATTTCACATATTTTGCCAGACTTTAAAATTTTATTAAATTTGATTTTTTTATTAAAAACAGAATGATCGTGTGGGGAAAATGTGAACTACATTAGTTGTGTTACCCATCTCGGCACTTTCAGGGAACCATCAAAAGTTTTGCAAAATCGATATACAGGCCACAGGGTACGTATCCTAGAATCCAACCTGGCTAATTTTTGAAGACTGATCCTGGATTATTTAAGTTTTTATCGCGTGTGATAATTAGGTAGGAATAGCATAACTTCGCACCAAAATATGAAATCAATAAAATCAACATTAACAAAATTATGGCGTAGAGTAGTTTTAGTCAATACTCAAATCACCCTGTAGATTAGTAAGCAAGAGGAGTAGACATTTTAACATGCTCATCCATACGTGGTAGGAGTATGTACAGTTCCTCATGGCTCACCCTGTATACACGTAATTTGTTTGCTACACAATAAGAAAACTATAAATGCATAAAAACTAGTGATGAATAAAATTCAGTATAATTTATTTTAATTTATTAAAGTATTAATTATTTCGTTAGCTCCATTAGCCTTTTTTACTTTCTGTAAATTAAAGGCTGATGCTTGCCAGTTCTAGCTTAAAATTAAATTTGATTGGTTTTGTTTGTAATTTCATTTTATTTGTTTGTACTTTTTAATTACACACATTGAAAAACCAACTTTTCTTTCTGTCAAACATTATAATTAATTTTGTTTACTTACACTTAATTTTATATATTTTTCTCTTTGTACACGTTACAAAAAAAATAATTGTTAGAGCCGAGTTCGCAATATACTTCAATTTTAATTGTACATTATTGATTCTGATTTAAAGTAAAATTTTAATTAACGGGATTACTTAGTTTATGGATGTTAAGGATTACGGATTTAAGCTTATTTAAATCGTTCCAATTATGTTAATAGACACTTTAATGTCAATAAACAAAAACGTGTAAATTTACGTTCAGTTGACGTAGTTCATAAAAAATAATTATTGTCTTTCAGTAGTGCTATCGTATTAACCAGTGCAAAACAAACATCGCCGATGCTATTGTTTGAAAATATTGGTTTTATCAAGATCAAACATTTATAGAACAAAGATAATAGTATTGAACGATTTTATAAGTACAGAGTTGAAGTGAACAAACATTTTACTTATCTACAAATTAAAGAAAGAGGTGAAATAAAAGGTGCCCTTGTGAATTTTAAATTGCTTCGTAATAAACATTTGATTAGCAGCTATAATTTGATATTTTATGAACTAATACCATTGATTAATATCAATGCTAATACCATAACGATCAGTAAAACGGCTGTGAATGTCAAACAAACTTCAAAATAAATTTTACTCAAACTGGAAACTTTTTTAGTATTTATCGTAAAGAAACTCAGTTTTATCCGAAATATACATTACATGCAAATATTAGGCTTGTCCATTGTTATTATGGCAATAGTTCTGAATTTAAATACACATGTGACAGTTTTACCAATCCACATATGATCTATCGATAACTACATTTGTTATCGAAACATTTAAATTTATATACAGGGTTAGGAAAAAAGTACCGGAACGCTTAAATATCTACAAAATCGCTCAAGTTACGATTACAAAATTCAGCATTTGGGGTTTCGGGGCGTGCAGGATTGGAAAATGATATTGGCACTGTTGCCAGATTTCCTAATTTTGCGCTTCACGTAGTCATTTTGTTTTCTTAAATTGAATGCCTATTTATTTTTATTGAAATCAATTGGGTGTCTCAAACTTATTAAGATCTCAAATTTTCAAAATTTTATCTCTACTGGTTGCCGAGATAAAACAACACCGCGTTTTCAGTAACAAGTACCGAAACGCTTAAATATCTGCAAACCGTTAAAGCTATGATCACAAAATTCGGCATTTGGGGGTTCCTAGGCATGAGGAATTGGAAAATGATATCGGCACTGTTGCCAGATTTCCCAGTCTTGCGCTACACATAGTCTTTTTGTTATCTTAATTGGAATGTCCCATTTATTTTTATTGAAATAAATGACTTGAGTTATGAAGGTTATTTTTTTATTTGTGTTTGCCCACTTTCCCTTGCACTTTAACTAATAACAATAATGCTAAGATAAGGAGATTAAAAGCCAATGGACTAAAACAACGATAACTTAATTAATTAATTAACAATGGAATTAATAATTAACGACACTAACTTTTAATTAAATCAAAGTGGGCTCCATTGTTTGCCAGACAGTATCCAAGTCGATCATAAAATTCTCGCAATGTGTTGTTCAACATATCCGGTGTTATAAGTACAATTTCGATGCGGATTCTTTCGCAAAGTTCGTTTAAATTTTCTGGACGATTTCTGTAGACACGGTTCTTCAAATGACCCCACACGAAGAAGTCCAGTGGAGTCATATCAGGGGATCGAGTGGCCATTCTAATGCTCCACGTCTTCCAATCGACAAACGGCTGTATATTCCCAATGTCTCAGAGTAATAAAGCGCTAAGCCGAAATAGAAAATCTTTATTTTTACAGACTATAGCCTTCGGCATCACTGTCAATATGCAGGCATCAAATTAGTTTGTAACACTATTGGAGGGTTTTGCGTACTCCGCTAAAAATACGTTTTACATTTAGATTAGTTAAAAATGCCTATACAACAACAAACATATAACCAAACTCGAAATTAGACCGCTATATTATTTTACATACATACAAGGAAAGTCTTGGCGGAAATACCTCTGGCAAAAAACAAGGTTGAACGCACTATTTTGTTTTGAAAGCGGACAAATACACCATGGGGCAAATAAATAAGCTGGCTTTCATTTACAATTTTGATAATACACAAACGTTTTGAAACTAACAATGATTTCGTTTCGTAAAGCAATTACAATTTTGATTATACAGAAGCGTTTTTAATTTAGCGAATATTTTTCTGTAATAGCAGTTGATCGTGCTCATCTCACGCATGAATGCACTATTTCGTTTTGAAAACGGAAAAATACCCCGGGGGTAAATAAATAGGCTGGCTTTCATTTACAATTTTGATAATACAGACGCGTTTTGAAACTAACACAGTCTTCATTTCGTATGGCAGCTATAGGACGCTGTTTTACTTTATCCACGCTCATCATTATCATTAGACATCCATAATAATAATAATAATAATAATAATAATAATATCCTCAAATTAACGTGTACACTATTGACTAGTTTAGCATATAGTGATAAAAACACGATTTACAGTTAAATCAGTAAAAATGTGTATACACCAACAAATATAACCAGACTTAAAATAAGGACAAGGGTTAAAATAAAAAACGTATTGGACGAACGCCTTGACAGTATAAACAGCTGCTTACAATCACAACACATTTCACTTTAGACGTTTTGCTTATAACTGAATAATATAAAGTATTTAGAACCTTCCAGCCATCATTTATATAAAGTAATTATTTTCTGATTTCACCAATTATGTAATTACGCGTCTCTTCAGCCTCTCTCTCTCATCTCCCCCTCGTCTCTAGCGTTTCGCTCTATTTTCTTGCGTTTTAGGTTAGGCCAATACATGTACAATTAGGTTACATTAATAAACAAGGATCCCTGTAAAAGACCCGCATGGTAGCGCGCGATTCAGTTTAGCAGAAATGACGAGAGTAGTACTCACGATACGAGAGGAAAGTAAAGAAACATTATTAAGCATAGACTAGAGAAAGAAGAGGCTAGGTGAGCTATTAAGGAAAATAAAGGAAATAAAGTTAGTTTTAGGTCTTTATAAAATGCATAGGATGATGAAGAGACTTCGGGTCGGCTATACATCAAGGAGCGTAATGAACGTGTAATTAGTGTAGGTAAGAAATTATAAGTATGAAAGATGAAAATGACGTTAATATATTGTTAATTTTGATATGTATTTAGTAAATAATATGTCTAGAACATAAATATTCAACAAAAAGTGCGATGTAAAGACGCTTTTAATGTGTTTTATATATGTATATGTATATGAATAAAGTAAAAAAAACTATTAATTGTGAAATGCATCGCGTACAGTATTAGACTAGGTAAATAAATGTTTTAGGTTAAGTCATTACTCCCTTGCGAGCGTTGGCCTAGCCTAAAACCGTGTGTTTATTAATCTAACCTAATATTGTACGTGTATTGGCCTAACCTAAAACGCAAAAAACGAGAGTGAAACGCTAGAGATGAGGGGAGACGAGTGAGGTCTGCGAGACGAGAGAGAGAGAGAGAGAAAGAGAGAGGCTGAAGAGATGCGTGAGACGAGAACAATCAACTTCTATTACAGAAAAATATTCGCTAATTTAAAAACACTTCTGTATTATCAAAATTGTAATTGCCTTACGAAACGAAATCGTTGTTAATTTCAAAAGCCAGCTTGTTTATTTACCCCCGGGGTATTTGTCTGTTTTCAAAACGAAATAGTGCGTTCAACCTTGTTTATAAATCTAGAGCCCATTTTGTCAGATATTTCCGCCAAGACCTTCCTTGTATGTATGTAAAATAATATAGCGGTGTGATTTCGAGTTTGGTTATATGTTTGTTGTTGTATAGGAATTTTTAACTAATTTAAATGTAAAACGTATTTTTAGCGGTGTACGCAAAACCCTGCAATAGTGTTACAAACTAATTTGATGATTGCATATTGACAGTGATGCCGAAGGCTATCTCATGTATTTTAGAAATGTAGGTGATCTTAGCAAGCTGTGAGTTAAGCCAAACCTGTATTTTTTAATTGCTAGCTGATTTTTACAAACTGAAAGTTATAGTTTGATTGATTGAGATTTATTTACGAATGATCGACCGTTTTCTTACACCGGTGACCTCACGTTTAGGTAGAGTGCCAGCTCTGAGTGTTGGTTAGCCTTATCTACAAAGTAAGTGGTCGCTCATAGGGGCTAGGTACATACAGTGGGAGAATCGTTATTTGAAGGTTATGAAGAATTGTTAGCTCAGCTTCTTGTTTAATTTGATTTGGTTAATTGCTTTGATTGGTTGTGATTGATCTGATTGTTTGATTTGATCTAGAGTGATTTTTCCATTTCCAATAACGCCAGACCCTACAACAGAAAACATTCATCCGTCAAAATAGTATTACTTACAATAAACGATTACAATCGTTTATCTTTTTTTATAAACAGCTTAATAACGACGTTCAGGTTTGCATATAAATCTTTTGACAGACGTGTTTCCACTTAGGCAGATCTTGTATGTAAAACATTTTAATTAGCATTTTTCCATTTCCAATAGCGCCACCCCTATTACAGAAAAATTCATTAGTTTTAAATCTCAAAATAGTATTACTTATAATAATTGTATAAACCCTTTATCTTTTTTTATTTATAAATTTAATTATGACTCATAATTAAAACCAAAATACATCGTGCGTAACAATGTGTTCAGACCCAGATGAATACGTCTTACCTTAAAAATTAGTGTTAGATCCCTTATCTCAAATTTCCCCCATAACCATCACAGCGATCTGTATGTAGTTTTAAAATATACCGCTAGGTGGAGCCAGTTATTTTACAGAATACATTCATTAGTCTAAACACAACTAGATGACGCCACAAACAAATTAAAATTTTAGGGCAAGGGGGCGAAGACCTATACCTGTCTTATAAGTTAGAATTAGGGCCTCTTATTAGAATACAAATTCAAATTTCCCGCCATAACCAAGCAGAATACAGAGACTAAATACAAATTCAGATTTTCAACCAAGGGGGCGAAGACCCGAGAACAAGTTTCGAAGCCCTATATCTGTCTTACAAGTTATCATTAGGGCCCAACTTATTAGAATACATATTCAAATTTCCTTTCATAAACTGTAGAGACTTAAATACAAATTCAGATTTCACACCCAGGGGTCAGGACAAAGGGGCGAAGCCTCGAGAGCTAGTTGTAAAACCCTACACCTGTCTTACAAGTTAGCCTTAGGGCCCATTATTAGAATACAATTTCAAATTTCTCTCCAAGGGGTTCACGACAATGGGCGACGATCCCCGAACAAGTTACGATCACAACAACGGGGGCTAAGACCCGAAACCAAGCTCCAAAGACCTATAGCTGTATTACAAGTTAGCATTAAGGCCCCCTTATTAGAATACAAATTCAAACTCCCTGCAATAACCAAACCGAAAACAATAATTAGTCCATACACTACTAGATGGCGCCACAAACAAATTTTGAAGCAAGGGGGCTAAGACCCGAAAGCAAGTACCGAAGGCCTATACATGTCTTACAAGTTGGAATTAGGGCCCCTTATTAGAATAAAAATTTCCTGCCATAACCAAGCAGAAATGCAGAGATTTAAATACAAATTCAAATTTTCCGCCAATGGGAAGGCTTGAAAGCAAGTTGCGAAGCCTTATATCTGTCTTAAAAATAGAGTTATCGGTAGCTCAGTCAATCAGAAGTTGATATGTGTCCTTAGCTGCGCCATGTAGAATTATTGTTAAAAAACGTTTCTAGAAAAGATAGGGTAAGTTAACTCATGGGCAGTATTAAAAGAAAATAGCAAATAACTAACTTATATTTCTTATATTAGCCTTCAAAACCCCCCCGGAGGACTGTCAGTCATGTTCCCAAAATTTTATGTACTGAATTAAATTATTAATTTCACTATATCGTTACGTAAATTTAAGTAAAGTAAAAATAAATTAATGATTGGTTATCAAAATTAAAGTGAATATTTATTTAGTAACCCCAAAGACAATTCATTAAACCTAAGTAAATTCACAATGAAACAATAACGATTAAATATTAAAATGCACATAAAGTGAGTACTAATAAACCCCTACGAAAGTTAATTAAGTTTATGTAACTCCAATATCAAACCATCGATATCTAACCGATTAAAATAAAGTAATTGAGATCCCAGATTGACGTCGGATAAGATACACTTAATAATTAAGCGGCTTGGGTTCACTTGTACATAAAGAAACTATTCCTCATCAACAATAAATGATTAAAAATAAGGAATTGATTCAACCTGCACAATAGAAGTAAAGAAATGAACGCAACACAGTTCTCAGACAAAGAGTGATGATATGGGATGCAATATCTTACGGTAGTATGTCACCCTTGGCCTTTATTGAGGGCAACTGAAACGCATTGCCAATGTGCTAGAGCCTGTCACACTTTCATATCTTCGGGGGTTGGAAAATCAGCTTTGTCGCCCATTGAGCATGCTTGGGATATGATCGGTAGAAAGGTTGTTGCACAACCAAATTGCACTAGGCGTCGTGCGGACTTACCAAGGTCAGCGGGTTGCCAATCTAACTGCAGTAAAAATGGGCGGGTTCGATATATAACGTAAAATAGTTGAAATTTAGGTTCAAACACCTTACACTTACCATAAAACAATAAATAACATTCAATCGGGAAAAAAGTCTTTATGCGCCACCCCAATCTGAAATAAATAGTCCTACGCGAGTTGTTAAATTAAACCTACCTGATTGTGAAAGATGACTCCTGGGCTACTCGATGAATTCATACATAATTCAAATTCAAACATTCAGTTCGTACCAAACCCTTTCACTTTAAAGAAGCACGTTAAATTTTGTTATCTTAATAAATCTATCTCAATCCCAAAACAAGAAATAATACAACAACCCAATTTTGATAATATTTAAGTTCAATTAATATTAAAAATAAAATTATCCAGATCTTAATAAAATTTTGAAACATACGTTAACGTAAACTTATTTTTCACAAGATGTTAGAAAATATAATACTATGGTAGTTGCCCTGGTGATATCAACCAATTTGGAAAAAGAATAATTCGGGCTAGTAATTTTTAATCACAAAAACATTAACTGGTATCTTAAAAATGGAAAAACGTAACGATCAGTATGTCTTTTATAGATCATATGACTTCTCAAATACTATTTGCAATTTTTATCATTAAAATAAATTTAAACGTTCGCAAATATGGATCGTTGTAATTCAAATCTGAAACTTCTACTTAATAAATAAATCGTGACCAGTATTGTGCACTCAATGACTTTTATTGAATGCAAAGCAATTACATTTTATAATTGATCTGACTCAAAATAAACAATTTTCAGATCAATCATATATCTGTCAAAAGTTTTATTATTTCTAAACGGTGTAAGTCTTTGTGTAACTTCACGCATCAAAGAAAACAATGAAATCTTAGAATATAATACTGGATCTCTTAAAAACTTTAAACTCTAACGAAGTCCCATCACAATTTAAACAAAATAATAAGTTAACTAATCGGACTCACATTGCTTCCGTGAACTGATACATACAACAGAAAAACAATCCTTACATATTAATCCCTACTAAATATCCTAGTTTACGTACAGGTAATGGAGATTGATTATGATTAATACCTAAGTGAAATTTACAATATAAACAATCACATCAAACGACCACCACTCACATATCTAAAACTATTCTTACATATAATTTTTGATTTATCAGATGCAATGTCCTATCCACTGGCGTTGATTTACTTTAATTAATCCTGAGTAGGTATGTGTATACCACCGCGCTAGACGCTAAGTTATATGTCTGTTTTCATTTACGCCTTTAAGCGAGTGCAAAAATTTTAATTACCATGATGACTAAATTACGAAATGGACTAAATTCTCGGTTAATTAAGTGCTGTTAATAAACGCACATATATTTATCTCAGTATTATCAATGCCAAATATTGTTAAATTTACAATACTTAACACATTTAGTTATATAAAGAATCCCTCTAAAAGTTTCTTTGCGATCATGCGGGTTTATACACGATACTAAAACCAAAACAACCTATTCCAAAGGAGTTTCAACACCGCATGCCTTTTAATAAACGCACATATATGTACCTCAGTATTATCAATGCCTAATATTGTTTAATTTACAAGACTTAACACCTTTAGTTACATAAAGGATCTCTCTAAAAGTTTCTTTTCGATCACGCGGTTTTATACACGATACTAAAACCAAAACAACCTGTCCCAGAGGAGTTTCTACACCACATGTCTTTGCCGGCACACAAGCTAGAAAAAGGGCCGCAAGGGAATCGACGAACCTGGAATACTTCAAAATCTCTTATATTAATTGTTCTTCGTAACATTCACATAATTCAGATCTAGATTTAACTTTTTATGAAAGTCTCATCATATGCGTGACATTTGCTTACGCGAAATTCAGTAAGTTTTAACACCATTAGTCCTTGAGGGAACATCAAATTTTCCAGTTTGAAATACTAAATCATTTATGCAACCAAAAATATATATACATATTCTTAGTCTACACTTTAATACAATATCAACGTATGCACCATAAGTTCATACGCCATTCATTTACAGTAATTTTAAACTATGCATTCATTAAAATACAGTAGCCAAACACATAGGATTTATTATCGTCTCAATAATGGTGTTACAAAAATATTATTTTTCATTTAAATGTAATACTTCCAACACATAGATATTTATGCCACATTTAAATACGCTTTTTCTCGTGCACACTTACGTTCATATTATCAAAAACACGTCCTACGCACAACACAAGACTGATATATCCAGTGAGTCAAAATACACAGGCTGATTGATTTACTACTCTCACGACTTGCACCATCCTTGGCTGCGGATTCTGGAAGCTTTGTATGATATACCTCAGGAACAAATTGATCGCTTGACAGTATGCCCTGTCGTTTACACAAGTGCACACCAAATCGTGATGGATACAAAAACTTTTTATTTGTTCTTTTTTTCAAATTTTTATTATTACTTTGTTTCATTACAATAGGGATTTTGTGAAAGTTTCTGTTTTTTAATAAAAGATATTGGCCACATATTGGTTGAAATCAAACAAACATTAAAAACTATCAAAATATTTTATTTATTGTTTATGCTTCTTCATATTCTA
Source organism: Vesta saturnalis (assembly GCA_036346205.1). Taxonomy (NCBI): domain Eukaryota; kingdom Metazoa; phylum Arthropoda; class Insecta; order Coleoptera; family Lampyridae; genus Vesta; species Vesta saturnalis. Next base: position 414,038 of record JARFJB010001948.1, read on the forward strand.
ATAATACTTTATTTTTTAGGATGAAAATGAACTTGAGGAAGATTAACTTCTTGTTAAAAAACGGTTTACATTAACATAAAACCTATAATAAATTATTTTTACACTTACTTAAATGCGTTGTAATAAAACGTTCATTATTAACTATAATTACAATAAATTTATATTTAAAAATAAACTAACTGTGGTAATTATATAACATTTAAAAAATGTCAAGTCAATCGGAACAACTTAAAACCAAAGTGCATTCTTCCACCACAAGTAGCCATCGAAAACATCGCTCAAGATCAACCCCTAGATTAACTGATTTGGATAAACCTAAGAAGAAGAAACATTTAAGTGCCACATCTTTAGTGTCCATTCCAAATACGATCAAATTGTCAATGATGAATAGTGGTTTGCTTTCCACAGGTAAGTTTTTTTATTATGGTACATATCTAATTGAATATTACTGAATTTAATAAACATACCTTGTACCTACTGTGTGGTATGTTCAAATAATTTTGTATTAGTAATATCTTCGTAGTACTTTAATAAGCATATTCGTGGTACACGAAAATGAGAAGGTATCACTTTTGGCACCCAGTGCATGCTTAACTAAACTGCGTAATTGGGCTCAGCGTTCAAAATCGTTAGTTTTAATTGGTTAACGTAATTATAAAAGAGTATGGGCGTTAATAATTGGCTCAAATTCACAAATTGTGGGATACACTTTGCTGTATATATTGTTTAATTAATAAAAATACTTAATATTTATTTCTGTATTATAAGTGCTTTGTAACTGTGGTTTCATATTATTTGAGTTGATCGAGCTATTTCCACAGTTTTTACTTTAATAGCGCGACGTTTCGGAAGCGGCCTCTGCTTCCGTCATCAGGCTTAGTCCTGAGAAGGACTGTCTTTGCATTTGAGTCGATTTCATGTGATGATTTTTTCCCAAGCACTTGACTACTCTCACATTCGAACTTTGGTACCTTCAGATTTACACACTACCATAGGCTTATTGGTTTTTCTGCTAGTGCGATGTATGTGGCTTCTTTGAGTTTCCGGCGGGTTGTATTCTCGTCCTTTGCCACTATCTGTGCGTTATGTCATTGGATGCGGTGGTCTTCGTTCCAGACATGGTCGGCGATTCTTGATCTTTTTGTTTCGTCCTTGAGAACGTTGTTCTTATGTTCCGAGTTCTCACTTTGAGTGGTCTACTGCTCTCACCTATCTATGCTTTGCCGCATTCGCAAGGTAGGTTGTATACAGAATTCTTGGAATTATGGTCTTTATTGTGTGGTTTGGTTTTGGTTAGTGTTTCCCTGAGCGTTTGGTCGATTTCAAGGCAATGCGTATCTTGTATTTGCTGCCTATCGTTCGTATTTTGTGTGAGGTACCATGTATATATGGTATTATCGCTGTATATTTAGCTTTTTCTTTTTCGGTTGCCCTTTCCCTGTTTAGGTTAGGTGTTAGATCGGGGTAGCCATTTTCTTTAAGTGTTTTAGCCATATTTTCTTTTTCTATGTTCAGGTCCGCTTGTTTTGAGCATATTGTTTTCGCTCTGTAGTACAAACATCTTGCCATGCCTATCTTCACGCTTTTGTGGTGATTGGAGTTGTAGTGTAGGTACCTCTCCGTGTGGGTAGGTTTCCTTTATACACTTGTCGTGAAAGTGTTGTCATGCCACTGTGAATTTTATAGAGGGTTAGCGGCTATTTAGATGATCTAGAAACTAATTTCCCTTAAAAATGACTCATCTATCAAAATTCTGCCGGAAGTCAAAGGAAACGCAACTGTGGTAATGGATGTGGAGACTTGCAACAGTAAGAGCCAAGACCTACTGGACGGGGGCGAGTACAAACAAATACCAAATGACCCCACACCGTCAATCGAAAAACGAATATACCAGACGCTGGCAAAATACAATAGATTACCAGAGAAATAGACTTACCCCACACTACTACAAACCTCCGCATCTGTACGGCCTACCAAAGATCCATAAGGAAGGAATTCCTGTGACACCAATTCTGTCTGCGGTCAAGAATACGCAACACTTCGTGGAAACCATCAGAAACTTCTAACCAAACCACGAAGAAGTACTGGTAAGCATCGATATCCTGTGCCTATTCACAAATGTGCCCACAGATAAGGCACTAAATATCATAAACGACAGGATGGAAAAGGATGAAACGTTAGACGGACGCACGAAACTCTGGGTAAACACAATAATGGAACTTTTGACAATATGACTTAAGAAGAAGGAAAATTCTACCAACAAGAGTTTGGGATGCCGCTGGTTTCCCACTATCACCCATAGTGAGCAATATATACATGGAAGACTTTGAAGACTAAGCGATATCCGAACTCATGGAAAAACCAAGGATGTGACTTAGATACGTGGACGATACCTTCGTAGTTTGGCAACTCGGCAAGCATAAGCTAGATGAATTTCTAGATCAGCTAAATAGCCGCGCACCCTCCATAAAATTGCAGCTGTTTTAGAAATATTTAATACCAAAAACTGAATCTAATAAACCCCCCTCTCCGTCTCTGGATTTCTCTCAAAATCTAATCAGTACTAAGCCAAACGAAAACAAGCTTAAATACAAAATTTTAAGTGCGTAGGTATTTTCGTTCTGGAGTTATCGTGGATACTAGCATACATCCACACACATGCGAACACGCACACGGACACGCACACGCATACACACACACACACACACACACACACACGCACACGCACATGAACACGAACACGCACAAGCACACGCACATGCACACTCACACGCACACGCACTCGCACACGCACACGCACACATGAACACAACACACGAACACACGAACACACACACACACGCACACGCGCACGCACACACGACAATACGCACACACGCACACATGCACACGCACACGCACACACGCACACACGCACACACGCACACACGCACACACGCACACACGCACACATGCACACTCGAACACACGCAAAGGAAAAATGGAATTATGGAAAAAATATAATTTAACTGCTGAATTAAACTCATGGAACTTTGTTTATAAAGTGGCTGCAACTAAATTAATTCAAAAAACTTTCTTAACAACATTGTTAAAGGAAGACGGTAGTTATACTAACAATTCAAAAGACACGTTAAGTTATCTGATAGAACAGTTTGTTCCTGATGATAATCTAGATACAGACACTGAATTTCATAAAAAATCAAGGGAAAAATTGACAGAAGATGTTACCACCAATAATGATCATTTATTTTCCAATCAAGAAGTTCTTGCAGTTGTTAATAAAATGAACAAAAATAAATCTCCTGGTGAAGATGGAATTAGTAGTGATATCTGGTTAAACCTTTATAATTATTTCCTTCTTTTATAACATATAATGATTTTTTGATTAGAGGTACTTTTCCAAAAATCTGGTAATAATCAATGTTAATTCTGATTATAAAGCCAGGTAAAGGGAGTAGTCCTGAAGCTTCTAAATTTCGTCCAATAAGCTTATTAAATATCGGAGGGAAGATATTAGAGAAACTGCTAATAAATAGGATAACCTATTATCTTTATGCGAATAATTTAATGAACCTCAATCAATATGGTTTCAAACCTCAAAGCGGATCTTTAGATGCTCTAATAGCAGTTAAAGAATATGTAATTAATGGTTTAAAATATAAAAATGATGTAATTGTAATAAGTTTAGATATTAAAGGTGCCTTTGATTCAGCCTGGTAGCCTGCTATACTAAATTCCCTGAAGGACTTCAAATGCCCTATAAATTTATATGAATTAAGCATGGGCTTTTTCCGCAATCGTACTGCTAAATTACACCTAAATTACAAATTTTTGGAAAAATCCATTATCAAAGGATGCCCAAAAGGTTCTTGTTGTAGTCCAATGTATTGGAATGTTCAGTACAATTCGTTACTTAATTTGAAATACTCAAAATTTACCAAAGTCATTGCGTTTTCTGATGACGTCCTTATAATAGTCAAAGGTAAAACTGTCAGTGAAGCAGAAACTTATGGCAATTTAGAAATTAGCAAAATAACTAATTGGGCTAAATGCAATAAACTTTGATTTAACGAGTTTAAATCAAAAGTACTGCTTGTTACAAATAAAAACTCTTCCAGAAAAATTGGCATAATAAATTATTAGCACAAGCCTCCAACTTCAAATACTTAAGGAGTTTATTTAGATGATAGATTCAACTTCAATTTACATGTTACTAATATTACTGAAAAATGTCTAAAACGTGTATATATGCTTTCAAAATCAGCAAAATGCAGTTGGGGTTTAAAACATGACGTTCTTATAATTATTATTTACTAAGGTGCCATACTACCACTACTTACATATGCAATTCCGATGTGGAAGAAGCTTTGAAGAGAAAATTAAACCAATGCGTTTACAAAGATTAATAAATATAAAAATTGCAAAAGCATATTGGACTATTTCATATGATGCATCATGTATAATCGCTGGACAAATTCCAATTGTGTTAAAATTATTTGAAGTATTCAAATTATTTCAAAATACTAAACTTTTAAATAATGTAAACGATGATCACTTCGATGCACCAACTCCCTTTAATAATTGGTTACACCCGGCAGTTATGACGAAAGTAAGAATAAAAAACTCATTAGTTACAGCTGATTTTGAAATTTTTACTGATGGGAGCAAAATTGGTAATAATGTTGGATTCGGTGTAGTAATTTACAAAAATAATATTTTACTAAAATAATTCAAACACAGATTAAAAAATTGTTATTCTAATAATCAAGCAGAAGCTTTAGCTTTAGGTTTAGAAAACATTGATATAATCGAGAACATAAGAAGTGAACACCGAAATGTTATTATTTATACAGATAGCATGGTAACATTCCATGGCTTAAACAATTTTTGGAATCATAGCAACATTGTAGAAAAAATATTTTAAATGGATAGAATCACATACAGGAATAGCTGGTAATGACAGAGCTGATTTTCTTGCAAAACAAGCAACTGAACTCCCTGAGGACTTTGCAGTTTATTACAAAATACCTAAATCAGCAATACTGAATCAAATTGTATCCCAAAGCAACTCAGAATGGCAAAACCAATGGGATAGTAGTGTGAAGGGTTTAATTACAAAAGAATTCCTTCCTAGTTTAACTAATAGACTAAAAATTCAAATTCCATTAAACCATACACTAACATCGATTATTAGTGGTCATGACAAATGAAAATCTTATCTATACAGGGTGTGGCGCGAAGAGTTTTGATTAAAAGTAATGGCGGATATAATTATGTTAAAAATCTGAAATTACGAAGCTGTAGGTTTTGGATGACGCTGAGTTCAAATATAATATGGTCCTGAATGTGGCACTTCCGGTTATACCGGAAGTAGACGTCAACTTTGTTATTTTAAATGGAACCTAATATTTTTTATTTTATTTTCGAATTCTACATGAAATTATAGATAAAATTTGTGCACAATGTCTTATACCAATTTTCGAGATATTTCTATTTTTTTAAATTTTGAAAAAATCCTAGTCCACATTGAATAACGATATATCCATTAATAACAAAGCTAGTGACGTGAAATTATAACCAGTAAACAACAAGCGCTTGCCCATTAACTCCATGCCAAAATGCACAATTTAAATCATTTATAAGTTGCTTACTTTCAATAGAACACCCTGTATTTTATTACATTTTCCGCTGTATTTTTTTAAGCCAATTCGTTTGGTATCAGTATTCCCTATACCTAAATCCAACCACCTTTGAGATATTTCATTATCTTAGTTAAAACATAACAACACTTAACATTAGTAAAGGGTAGGCCATGATTTCCATTATTTAAGGTGATATTTTGTTATTTTTTCGTAAGTTATTAATTCTGAAAAGTAACCAATAGCCTGAAAGGATTATTAATTGTGGACATCATTAAAAACGTTGACTAGGTATTTTGTATTAATTTAATTAGATAACTTACAAACAAAAATAACTAAATGTAATATTAAACACCATCTACTTCTAAACATTTATGAATCCTTTTCATTAAGTCATGTCTTGTAATTCTGGAAATATGGTCGGGTGTTAGAGAATTAAAAGCAAGTAAGACTCTCTGCATCATATTTTCCTTTGTCGTAACATTTTCCGCTGTATTTTTTTAAGCCAATTCGTTTGGTATCGGTATTCCCTATACCTAAATCCAACCACTTTTGAGATATTTCATCAGCTTAGTTAAAACATAACAACACTTAGTTATTTCAACATTAGTAAAGGGTAGGCCATGGCTGTCAAAGATTTGATAGTTAGAACGTTAACTGTTTATGTTGTTTTGACAGTTTTCTTTACCAGTTTGTATTTCATAGTAAATAATGGCAAATGTAGGATTTACTAATGATGATTTTTTAAACCTTATTATTATCTACGGCGAGTGTAATAGAATTGTTGAATGGACTTGCCGTGTTTTTGCAGAAAGATATCCAAATCGACCAAATGCAACTGGTGATATTGTAAGAAGATTGCTTAAAAACTCCCGTCAGTTTGGTCAATTTAAGACAAAAATTAATAAAAATAAACCACTAGTGGACAGTGACATAAACGAAATTAATGTTTAGGGTTATTTTACGGCCTCTCCAAATGGCTCCATTAGACATTGTGAGAGAGATCTTACTTTGTGGACGAGAACAATTCATCGCATTTTAAAAAAAACACAAATGGAAACCATTTCCTCGAAGGGTAGAATTCTGTGAATGGTTTTTAATGAAGACTCAAGGAGATGAAAACGTCATAAAAAGTTATATGGTGTGATGAAGCAAAGTTTAGCAAAAATGGATTATTTAATCGACATAATTCCGATTTTTGGTCTAATGAAAATCCACATGTTAGTAGAGAACGTTATTTCCAAAATAGTTGGAGTTGTAATGTTTTTTGGGCAATAAAAGACGATAAAATTTTTGGTACAAGATATTGCCACATTTTAGAAGAAGCCATACGACCGGCGTTACATACTTTAAGAAATGGAGAGGCGGCTTCATATTGGTATCAGCAAGATGGAGCACCTTCTCATAACTTTGGGCCTATTGCTCAGCATCTTTACGACATGTTTGATGATAGATGGATTGCCAATCAGGGTCCGTTTCGTTGGCTAGCTCGCTCTCCTGATTTGGCTCCTCTAGATTTTGGTAGTTGGGGTTACATTAAAAATCAGGTATTCCAAACCTGTTACGACAAAGGAAGATATGATGCAGAGAGTCTTACTTGCTTTTAATTCTCTAACACCCGACCATATTTCCAGAATTACAAGACATAACTTAATGAAAAGGGTTCATAAATGTTTAGAAGTAGATGGTGCTAATTTTGAACACTTATTACAAAACTTTATTTGTTTAATATTACATTAGTTATTTTTGTTTGTAAGCTATCTAATTAAATTAATACAAAATACCTAGTCAACGTTTTTAATGATATCCACAATTAATAATCCTTTCAGGCTGTTGGTTACTTTTCAGAATTAATAACTTATGAAAAAATAACAAAATATCACCTTAAATAATAGAATCATGGCCTACCCTTTACTAATGTTGAAATAATTAACTGTTGTTATGTTTTAACTAACATAATGAAATATCTCAAAAGTGGTTGGATTTAGGTATAGGGAATACTGATACCAAACGAATTGGCTTAAAAAATACTGCGGAAAATGTAATAAAATACAGGGTGTTCTGTTTAAAGTAAGCAACTTATAAATGATTTAAATTGTACATTTTGGCATGGAGTTAATGGGCAAGCGTTTGTTTTTTATTGGTTATAATTTCACGTCACTAGCTTCGTTATTAATGGATATATCGTTATTCAATGTGGACTAGGATTTTTCCAAAATTTAAAAAAAAAATCGAAATATCTCGAAAATGCTTCACTTTTGGTATAAGACATTGTGCACAATTTTTATCTAGAATTTCATGTAGAATTCTAAAATAAAATAAAAAATATTAGGTCCCATTAAAAATAACAAGTTGACGTCTACTTCCGGTATAACCGGAAGTGCCACATTCAGGACAATATTATATTTGCCCTCAGCGTCATCCAAAACCTACAGCTTCGTAATTTCAGATTTTTAACATAACTGTATCCGCCATTACTTTTAATCAAAACTCTTCGCGCCACACCCTGTATTGATTTCGTCTAATTAACAATCCTAACTGTGCATGTGGCAATGACAATCAATCCGTGGATCACATAATATTTGAGTGTCCTAAGTTGTCTAGTGCTAGAATATTATTAAGAAACACTGTGTTAGTGAAAGTTGGTGATTGGCCGGCTCAAAAACATGAACTGTTACATAAATTTTCAAAAGCGTTTTATAATTTTGTTAGATTATTTATAGCAAGTTAATGAAGTTACTGTCATTATATATGTATATTAGTTAGTACCTTGTTTAGTTAAAGTTTATTCTTTAGTTGCAGAATAATTCAAGCATTTTTCATTTTGCTTAGTTTTAATATTTCTTTTCAAATTATTGTAAATTAATTATTTCGATTTCTATCTCATTTTATTGGACGTATATTAATTAGTATAGAAACATCATTAAAGGATTATTCTTATGTAATGCAAGGACAAAGTAAAGTCAAATTCAATATTGCTCCACCGTAAAAACATACTCCTTAAAAGTACACAGTTTGAATTACACTTATTTACGAGATACAGTTTCTACAAACAAATATCCGATTTCAAATAAAGTTGAGTTAAGTTTAATATGTTTGCGTATCAAGGCTTTACTACACAGTGTACCTTTTCACAGCTTGCTTGTTGAGTTATTCGAAGCTTCCCATTCGCGCATCCATAAACATCACCGTAAATATTTACAGTTGGAAAAAACTTTCTTTTCACCAACTCAAGTTTCATTAAAGCTTAATTAATACTTTCTCAAATCCACTTAAAACTTTTAAGGATCCTGCGTCTTTTTCACTGTGTAACCTGCGAATTTATTTTTCCAGGCTAATATCATTTTCATTAGGTTTTCCACTAGTTACTATTTCCGTAGGGTTTAAATGCAAAAGTTTTTTACAGCATACGTTACCGACCTTCAAAACCAAATACCCAATACTCCTTTTCGCTCAACTTATTTTCATTGATCGCAACTGATAAACTTTCCCGATTCAATATCCTGCATCTTTCGTAAGTCTTAAAGTTTTGCTAATAAATTTTACATGTATGTATACCCCATAAATTGTACACATGTACCAAACGTACTGAATCGTACGATTACCTTATCTAAAATTCTTTCCTCGACCTTACAACTCAAGTGAAACTCTAGATATCAACTCTTTATCGAAACACACCGTATCGTTAAATTCACCTTAATATAAATCGTGTGAATTAGTTGACCAGTATGCCTTAGATACAGACATATTTCCAAAAGCTGTTGATTTCGATGTAATTATAATTATATTACATTTATTCTTTAATCCAAGTAACTATAACCGCATGGGGAAAGCACACATACACGCACACGAACACGCAAACGCACTCACACCTTTTATTAAAGTTAGCTAGAATAAACGAGAAAATAACAACAGAAAACCCAAAGGTTATAATAAACGTTCAATGTGATTGTTATCTTTTTGAATGCATAACAGTGCACAACAGCATTTCTGATGATTGGGTTATGTTACATGATATTAGTCCAATTTTTGATGACGATTTCAATTCCGTGTTTGAAATTTCTGTATCAGCTATAGTTAAAAAAATATGACACGAGTGTTTTTTTTATAATAAAACAATATAGATTTAGAGATAATACTAATTTATTTAATTCTTATAATGAAAAAAACTTTCTCTTATATGATTTTCTTGCTAAAGCTGAAGGCTATTCTGAATGTTTCAACAATAGTCAGCCATCATCTGTGCGTTCCAGTAGCCCTGATAGCGTTCCTCCATAGTACGGAGGTCCTGGTGGAACTCTTCGCCCTGTTCTTCACTTAGGTCCCCAAGATTGGCGGGAAAATAGTCCAGGTGGTTGTGAAGAAAGTATATCTTGATGCTCATGTTACATCCAAGCCTTTGAAAGTGACTCCACAGTTGTTCGACGTGTTGAGAAAATTAAGAACTTTTCTTATTTCCCAAAAAATTTTTAACAAGCCAAACAAACTCATTCCATGCCGTTTTCTCAATCTCTGTCATAGTGTCCGTAAAATTTGAGTCTTTAATTAATGATCTTATTTGTGGCCCGTCACAAATTCCCGCTTTTATCTTTTCTGCACTCAGTTTTGGAAACTTTTTTGATAGGAAAAGGAAACGATTTCCATTTTTGTCACGACCTTTTACAAATTGTTTTATAAGTCCTAGTTTTATATGTAACTATACGATCCCTTGATACTAAAGGGGGGTTTATCACGTTCTGTTGTCCTGCAACTAGCGCTTCCCGAGGAGGCCAATCTTTTTTAATCCAATGTTGATATTTAGCTCTACTGTCCCACAAGCAAAGAAAACAGGGATATTTTGTATAACCACCTTGTTGGCCTAAAAGAAAGTTGACCATTTTTAAATCAACACAAATGAGCCAATTGTGTTCCACATATTTAATTTTGTCTAAAACCAGAGCAATAGTTGTATATTCTTCTTTTACTTTTGTGGAATGAGCAATAGGCAACGACCCTAATTTATTCCCATTGTGTAAGAGAACACATTTTAGACTACGTTTTGATGAGTCTATGAATAGACGCCAGTCACTAGAAATGTAATTTTGCAGTCCCATTGCAGCCATTAAACCAGATACATCTTTACAAAATACGAAATCATTTTCTTCAGCAAAATATTTGAGGAGAATTTGTTCTCTTGTGCGGTAATAAGAAATTTTCGTTTCCTTTGTTACCAAGTTTCTTTGTTTTAGCCTAGAAGCCAAAATTTCTGAAGCAGCCCTTGACAGTCCCAGATCTCTGACAAGGTAGTTTAAATCATCTTGGTTGAATAGTTTTGGCGCTTTCAGGTCACATTCAAAGTCACTATCACTACTGTTAGTTTTCTCCTCAAAATGCATAGGCTCATCCTGTGAAGCATCAGCTTGAGGTTCAAGTGATATTTTAGGACTCAAAATACGTCTATGTGCCGACCGTATGGAAGGACATTCCCATTTAGCTCGATTTTTTCGGTTAATGCCAGTTGTGTTCACCAAACATAAATAACAGTCGTCGTGGTGGTTCAAGGGTTCAGTCCAGATCATAGCGGTTTCGTATCTAAAGCTATTCCTTTTCTTATTTGTCCACAAACGTAGAAACTCAACGCACGTTTTGCATACCTTTTGCGGTATCCAAGGCTTGTCTTTCATTTCCAGTGTGTGACCAAAGTAATTTTGTAAGCCTCAATCACGAACGCTGTCACATTCAAACGGTATTCTTTAAATATATACTCTCCGCAAATGAAACAAAAATGATTTGGATCATTGACACAGACTCTTCTTGACGATGCCAAATCAAATTATATTAAGAAAACTTAATATTTTCTTAATTACAAGCAAATTAACACACTAACACAGCGATTTTTTCGTGAAAACTATATCTCATAAACAAGAGCTGTCACAAAAAAACTGAGGGTATATTTGAAATCAGCGACGTCAAATTAGTAAACATCACGTGATAAAAGTCAATCATCAGACAAAAGTGGCCATATTGTTGTGCAGTGTAATATAATTCTTGTTACATTTTCCAATATTCTTGGATTGTTTCGAATGAATTTCCTATTCTTTCTAGCATTTCGTTGGCCGTAGTAGGGCACTAAAGTAAACACGGTTTTTAACATATCCCTACAAAGGTAATCAATCTGGAATCGTAACCTTAAGAATTTGCTTCTGTTTCAAGACCATAAAAAAATAAAGACCAATTACGTACTTTTTGATAATTTCGTCAAATACATTAAGACTCCATCCATTTTTAAGGTTAACAGCTCTAAAAGGATATCTATTTTTCGTGTTATAATAATGCAAGTTATGACGATTACTAATTAATTCCTATGAAAAGTTGATTCACGCATAAGCAAGACAACATTTTCAAGACATCACAAAGCAAAATTCAATCTGCTTTGAAAATCAGTACCATGGTAACGATAAAATTTATCTTTTGCAAGGATCCTTCTTACACTTGCCCGATTTTAGCCTGTCTCTTCTGCAATTTTCTCTTGTGTTAGTATTAGGATTATCTACTCCTCCATTATGTATAACAGATTTTAACAGTTCTCGTGCAACATTGGCAGTTTTACGAAATCTGTCAAAAAAAGTCTTTCCAAGATGTGTTTCTTAGGATGTTCACGATTCGGAAACTTTTCAGCTAGTAAGTAATTGTTGAAGTACTCTACAATATATAAAAACATGTCAACTCTTTCTTGAATAAAACAATTTTTCATTTGTTAGAAAAATGTCTTTAGAGTAATAAACATAGTATAACAAGAATTTGTTTCATTGACAGTAGCCACCTTGATGAAAGTATTACTTATGTAACTCATAATAACTAATTATTTGATCTATTCAAGGCGTTAGAAATGTCGTCATTTCTTTACCACGGAAACACGCTTGTAACATGCACTTACAACTCGCACCACTTTACAAGTGAGAACAGTACGCTTTCTCAAGAAAATTAGAACTATCTTCTTATTACCGCGAAAAGAACTTTAAATCAGCAGTATCAAAATTCTTAGTAATTTAAAAGTCACCCTTACTCTATCGCTAGATTGGCAGGTCGGTTTATTGAAATGATAAAATTCAGTTTGCCATTGTGCGGGATAATTAATAAAGTTTGATTTTGTAAAAAAATACAAAATATTTTTAAATGTTTTGTCACTAGATTATAACTATAGGTACAAGTTAAGTTGATACTGGCACTGTCACTACTTTTTCAGTTTAAATGTTACGTTATTTTTATGCCGTTAAGTTCTTATATTCTTTTATTAACAGCGTTATTGTTTAAATTAACAATAGATTCAAATAAAGTTGGGTATGACTCATCGATGTAAAACTCTATAATAAAATTACATATTTTTATCTCTCTCTCAACTACATGTATTCGAGAACGATGGCCATAAAAATATAACTCTGCTGTACAATTCATACTAGCGCAGTAAAACGTGTATCGTGATTAAGAAGCAGCATCTGTCACTCCTGTCATTTTTTGAAATTATTGTTTATGCGTTTTTGCTTTACTTTTTATAAAAACAGTTTTTTTTCAAAACTATCTACAACTTGTACAGTGAATTATCGGTACTTTGCTAACATTTTTACATAATTTATATAAAATTTACAAAATTTTAGATGTGCTACGTAACAAGCACCTTAAATCTTAAGCGCAGTCGTAGTAATGAACAGTAATGAAAAAGAAAATAAACCTCCACAGTCACCAGCTGCGCGGGGAAAACATGCGACATCTAAATCCACCGAAGTTGATGCTGTGAAGAGAAAAAGTTATGTGATTTATTTCCGATGCCTCAGTTTTTCTACAGTCACAAGGTGCAGACTATCATGAAGATTTGTGTGCGGAGTTATTTACAAAACGGTTTGAAAATAATTCAATTGCAAACTTAAAAGAACCATCTTTAATTGTAATGGACAATGCTAGTTATCATTCCAAAGTTCTAAAAAAAATTCCAAATAATTCATCTAAGAAGGAAGAAATATGTAATTTTCTATTAAAGCACAACACAGATTATGAACCTAGCATGTTTAAAAAAGAATTACTGCAATTAGTTGCAGATAATGCAATACCAAAGGTGTACGAAATAGATGAAATAGTATACGTGTGGACACAGAGTATTACGATTACCATAATATCACTGTCAATTTAATCCAATTGAACTGGTGTGGGCAAACTGCAAAGAACACTACAACAAAAATATAGGAAGACATAATTCCAAATTTAACGAGGACCATATAAAAGAAATACGAAAGGAATCCGTGCAACGAATTGATGGGACATATTGGCAGAAATGCATTAAACATGCCGACGTATCTATGTTAGAGTGGTGGGAAATTGAAAAACATTTTGAGGTTGTGCAACCATTAATTATATCTATTAACGATTCCACTTCTGAGAGTGATACTGAATAATTTTTTCTAATTTAAATGATTTAATTCCAATGTCACATAAATATTCTAATTTTTACATAACCATTGATAACTCTACAATAGGTGGACTGAATACATGCACTGATTTATGTAAATTGCTTTTCATTTAACTTGGAGCAATATGAAATCTATTTAAACTATGTGCTAAATTAAAATATTAATTATCTATAATTTCGTTGAACTTCGAGCTATATTACACCGTACACACTTTCTTCTACAAGAATGAAATAATCACAAATGTATCGATATTTATGTTATCGTAAAATAAAGCAATAGTTATGCTTGTAGAAGGGTTGTTATAAATCTTGAGAATAACAAACTACTTGCAACCTTTATCAATTTTTCCACCTGAAATGATTTAATTTATAATAAACAAAAAAAAAGTATTTGGTTACTTACAAATATATATTTAAAAATTATTTCGAGGTAAACTTTTTATTTATATATTTAATAAAATTAATAATAATTTTTAATTACATAATTATCTTTGAACTTATTCGTTCATAACAAAAACTTAAATTACAAATATATAGGTTATGTATTATGATGGTATGTAATTATAATCAAACCATGTCCTAAATTATAACAATTCACTGTGGCAGCAAAATATGTTTGCCTCTATCAATAACGTAAGAGGATATAATGGATAATTTTTCTAGTTTAAAACATAAGAAACATTCAATAATTTTCAACTTTCTCTGACATTTTATTGAAATTTATGTGGAGACATCTGCTAATAAAAATATTAACTAAAAGATACTTTGCTGGTATAGTGTTTAAACTTCTGGTAAAGTTAAACTGAAGATTATTTTGGATGCGTATTACAACCTCAGTTTGATCTACGGCAAACTTAAACGGCAAATGTGTAACGTTGGCAGCGCTGACTACTGAGGAGAACAACTTCACGATTGTTTTGGATATGTCAAATATTGTTTACGAAGCTGCTGAGAGCACGTATCGAAACTTTTTAATACTGCGTTTTGTTGTTAAATTTCTTGTTCGTTATTGTTATTATTTGTTATTGTCATTAGTTGTGATTGTTACTGTTATTAATTGTTATCGTTTTTGGTGGTAATTGGTTTTTATTTTGTTTAAACATCGTCAAGTATGACATCAACATCAGGAACTAGTAAGTACGTTTTTATTGTAGTGCTTTTCAGAATATAATTACCAATAACTTTGTTACCATAGGCAGCGAAGAGGTAAAAAGGACACCCAATTTCAAGGAGGGTGAAGTGGAATTGCTTCTGGCCCTTGTAAAAGAACACAAGGATGTTATTGAGTGTAAGAAAACTGGTGCCATTACATGGAAGCAAAAAGAAAACGAGCGGAATAGAAAAACAGAAGAATTTAATTCTTTGAGTAATGCATTTCCAAGAACCAGCAAAAATTTGCGAAGCAAATACGAAAATGTTAAAAAATCGACGAAAAGCAAATTTGAGGATGAAAAATGGAAACATTCAAGACTGGTGGTGGAAAGAAAAGGCCTTCAATGATAACGACGAAAGACTTGAAAACTCAAGAATTGCTGAATATGATGGCATATGCCATATGGAAGTTAAGGATGACCTGACAGCATCAACTTCTACCCACAACACCGTAATGGAAGTACAAAATGAAGCTACATCTTCTGGTAGCAGTGACAAATGCACCGTCTGGAAACCGGAAAGTTTGCGGGCTCCAATTTCAAAGCCATTGGTAGTGTCTTCAACCGCATCACCAGATGGTAGGTTAATATTAGCTTGAATAACACATTTACTAAATAATTATTGTTCTTTAGGAAGAAAATTCAGAAAAAAATTCAATGACTACCGATTGCAGGCAAAAAATAAAAGTGCTATCGGAAGCTCGGCTGGAATGCAGCAGCAGTCATTGAGACATGAAATGCGGCAGAAACTGAGCATGCATCAGCAGCAGCTGCAATTAAGAAAGCATATTAACTTATTAGATAAAAAATTGGCAGATAATTCAGAATTTTATTAATATAATTATGTATGTATGTCAATAATATTTTATTTACTTTTAAATTAAATTATAATACTATAAAAGTACCTACGTGTTGTATAATAATTTACATTTTATACTTTTAGTAACGTACAAGTTGGTAAAATAATGATTTATTAATATTATTAGTGTATCTGCATTAAAATTACGTTGTTCACTTCAGGAATTTCCCCATTGTAATTGAATACTCCATCATCTGGTACGACATTGGAGTTACTAATGGCTATATTATGTAAAACTGCTGTGGTCAAATTACATTTTGGATTGTGTCCATCTTTAATTTGATACCAAAAATTCAGAAAGCAAGAGTGGTAAGAGTGGTAAGAGAGTGAAAAATCAGAAGCAATTCCTTTTATACATAGATACCAAATTTTCAATTTTTTTTACATTACACACAAAAGATTCTAGCTTGTGATTGATCTAAACAAAATTGTAAACTTAACTAAAACATAAATTATGCTATATCTTTTTTAATACAATTCGGATTTGATTTTTAATTACAGATTTGGAATCAGGGTAAAATTCCGCATAAAAAGACATCTCACAAGCCCTATTTAGCTTGGATAGATTTCAATCTGACAACTTATAATCTAAATTTATTAATTTCAAAAAAATCTTACATCCTACAACTGAACTAATTACATATTCAAATTCCACATAAAAACCTGTATCAGAATACATTTATTTCAACCCATTTTATTTAAATTTTACAAAACTTTTACCTTAACATTTAAAATTTAGGTAGTTAACCTAACTTTTCTAATTTTATGTTTATATCACATATTTATAGTTGAATTCCTTGTGAAATGAGGGAACCTTACTATTAAATATTTTTATAATTTATTTTAAACCTATCTTATCCTATAAAAACTATAATTTTGTAAAATTCTTACAAATAATACTTAACATAAATTTACTTTTAATTTGTGTAATAACTGTTTATAACACTTGAAATGTTCATAAAATGTGTTCTTATATTTGTCTCTAACATCAATATCGTTCACTTGTATCCATAGTTCTTAATTTTGTCAATTCACATTTTCACATTGTTTAACAATTTTGTCAATTTTTGTATAGAATTTGCAATTTTATATTATATATCACACTGCACAATTGTTGTTCATGTACTTAAATATGTTTTAAATCACTATCACTTCTTATGCATGTTTTATATACTTTGTCTTTGAATTACAAATATACTATGTTCGTATCATACCCTTTCTTTCATATTTTAAATAGTTTATGCATTGTACCTAATACTATACATTCCACATATTATAATTATCATATTCCATGTGATCAATATCTGATATGTGTTCAAAGTGTTTCAATTCAATGAATAAAATGCGAAATTACATAAATATGTTACTCGAAACTAATCTTACCCATTAATATTAATCACGTTGACCTTTCTCACATGGTACTGGTATAGCTCAATGCTTTTATGAAAATAACAAACATGTGCAAACCCCACAAAGCCTGTTTTGTCACATCAAAACCATAATTTTGCACTCGTAACTATTTTTTCATAGAACACGAACTGTATACTTCCACAAACTTATCTAACTTGCCTACTATAGAGAAATTCTAACTCAATAAACTCTGCCCCTTCATTATGCCTAACTTTTAATCATCTCAATATATACGCTATTCAAGCCACCAACGGTTGTACGTCATAGCTTAAAAACTTACTAAATCAATGATGTAATCAGCGTTGTCAGACTGATTCCTTATACATATTTTTGGGTTAGGCAATTTAAAACAAATAGGTTAAGTGCGTACCGGTGAGTTAAACAAAGTAAACAAAATTTGACGTGACAACATCGTGATATTTTATAAATTTATATTCGCACTACGTTTTAAGTTGTAAATACGAACTACAAAGTGTGCGACAAGGATAAAATATGGTTGCTAACCCTACACGATTAATGACTTTTAATGCCAACTGTACTTACGATGACATTCTGGCTTTAATGCAAATTTTATTAAAGTTTTATAGTAAATTGTAATTATAGTATTGGTATACGATTAATGACTTGCAGCGGCTGATGACTTGAATAAGATATAGGTATAGAAGGTTATGCAATCGACTTTTTTTCACTATCCCTAAATCTACTTATTAGCCCACTTTTCAACGTGTGGCAAGGTGTGGCCAAGATCGGCCATGATGTCTGTGTGTGAAAAAAAGTCGATACTTCTATACCTACATATGTATATGTAGGTTGGAAGGTAATATTTGTAAATCAGTTTTCCAAACGTGATCAGTATGTAATAGCACTAATGTTTTAAACATTATATCTCATCATACATTTGTACATTTTATAATCAAATCTAGCGACGAAAAAAGAAGCAGTGGATGGTTAAGTATGATTAACA